>OY987242.1:17690822-17732244 GCA_963920765.1 Ulota crispa
AGAAGAAGGGAAAGGGCAAGGGGAGAGGGGAGGGGGCGGACGGCGAGGGTTCGATTTCTCCGGACGCGGGGCCTCTGGCACGGGTGGCGTGGTTCAGAGTGGTTCTGGACGAAGCGCAGAGCATAAAGAACCACCGGACGCAGGTGGCACGGGCAGCGTGGGGGCTGCGGGCGAAGAGGCGGTGGTGCCTGAGCGGGACGCCGATCCAGAACTCGATAGACGACCTGTACAGCTACTTCCGGTTCCTGCGGTACGCTCCGTGGGACGTGTACAAGAAGTTTCAGCACGACATCAAGGAGCCGATCAGTCGGAATCCGAACGAGGGGTACAAGAAGCTGCAGGCGATCCTGAAAGCGGTGGTGCTGAGGCGCACGAAGAGTAAGTGGCGAGGCGAACATGCGAGGGTGCTAGTTGCGTGGATGATTAATGATTGGTGATCGGGGGCGGGGGCGGGGGGGGAAGTGTGAATGGTTGGTAATGTCTGACGGTGGGCGGCGGTTTTCCTGTGAGGGCCGTTTTGCATGGGGTGGTGGAGTAGGCGCGGGGAGCATGGTCGGGAGGAAGGCTTTGTTTTGCGATGTGGATGGATGCTGTGCATGCGGTGGAGGGTGGCGGTGCTTGGGTTTCTGAGTTTGGGTTGGTGTTGTGCAGCGTCTTTCATCGATGGGAAGCCGATAGTGAATCTACCTCCGAGGATCGTGAACCTGCAGCAATCAGAGTTCAGCCTGGAGGAGCGGTCGTTTTACTCGAACCTGGAGGCGGAGTCTCGGGCGCAGTTCCAGGTAAGCAACGAGCAATATGGTGGATGTGGAGATGCTGGTCGGTGCAGTCCAGAAGGTGGACGTCGTCGTATGGGAGGCGTGAGTCGGTTGTGGGAGGGGTTTGCGGCGTCGTGGTTTTTTCGGACACGCGGAGCGAGGTCGGAGGATGGGGCGTGGTGGCGATCCCCCGGGGTTTTTGGGAGCGTAGGAGTCGTAAGTGGCGTAGATGTGGTGGGTGTGCTCGAAGGCAGGAGTGACGGAACGCGTGGTGGGTGAATGTGCAGGTGTATGCTGCGGCAGGAACGGTGCAGAACAACTACGTGAACATTCTTTGGATGCTACTGCGGCTGCGGCAGGCGTGCGATCATCCGATGCTGGTGAAGAAGTGCGAGAAGAGCGAAGCTTTTCACAAGACGACGTTGGACGCGGTTCGGAAGCTGGCGCCTCCTCAACGCGCGGAGCTGACCCAGTGCTTGGAAGGCGGTTTGGGGTTTTGCCACATCTGTCAGGTATTTTGTGAGCGTGGTGGGTGCCGCAATGCAGGAGCGCGGGGGTGTTGCGGGGCAGTGCCGGGATGGCGTGTTCCGGAGGATGGGGATTGCAGAGAGGTTGTAGATCGAGGGTGTTTCGAGCAACTAGTAGCGGAGAGGCAGAGGGAGCTTGGTATGGGTGGTCTGGGAGTGTGCAGAGTGTCGGGATGCGGTGGGTGAGGCGGTGGGGCTATGTGGTTTGTGTAAGGTGGTGGGTGCGTGGGCGGTAGAACGGGACGGGGTGGTTGGGATGGTTTTGGACGAGGAGAGGGAGGCTCTGATACACATGTGCGTGACCATTTGGTGCGTGGGGTGTTTGCAGGATGCGCCGGAGGAGCCGGTGGTGAGCATATGTGGGCACGTGTTCTGCAGACAGTGCATATCGGCGCAGATGGGGAACGGCGACGACGCGACATGTCGGTTTCCGAAGTGCAAGAAGGGGCTGAACTCGGGGCTGCTGTTCACACTGGCGGCTTTGAAGGACGCGGGCGTGGGCGGAGAGAGCGGCGGCGTCGGGGATGGGGAGACGGGCGGCGCGGGTGGCAGAACGGCGGCGGAAACCAGTTGGAACACGTCGTCGAAGATCGATGCGGTGATCAGTACGTTGCAGGCGCTGCCGAAGCTGAGCGTGGTGGTAGAGGATGGGAAGATTGTGAAGGGAGCGAAAGCAGAGAAGCTTCTGAAAGCCGAAGGCGTGGAAGCGAAGGAGGGCGAGGGCGAGGGCGAGGGCTTGGGGTCGGCGATGACGGTGGCGTCGGAGTGGAGTGGAAGCACGGTGGAGAAGGTGGATTCGACGGAGAAAGCGATCGTGTTTTCGCAGTGGACGAGCATGCTGGACCTGCTGGAGACGCAGCTGAAGGACGTGGGATTCTGCTATCGAAGGCTGGACGGCACGATGTCGGTGGTGGCGCGAGATCGAGCGGTGTCGGATTTCAACAGTCTGCCAGAGGTGCGCGGCGATGTGATGGTGGTGGGAGTGGTGTGAGAGAGGCGTGTTGTTTTGGTGGTGGAAGGTGTGGGAGTGGGCTGGGTGGATCGGGCGGTGAAGTCTGAGGTGGGGGTGGTACGGTGGATGTGGCAGGTGACAGTGATGATCATGTCTCTGAAGGCGGCGAGTCTGGGGCTGAACATGGTGGCCGCGAGCCACGTGCTGCTGCTGGACGTGTGGTGGAACCCGACGACGGAAGATCAAGCTATCGATCGAGCCCATCGCATCGGGCAGACGCGGACAGTGAGGGTGTCGAGGTTTACGGTGAAGAACACGATCGAGGATCGTATCTTGGCGTTGCAGGTATGGCCGCAGTCCATCCGGGAGTCGGGATGTGGTGGGGAGTGTCATGAGCGCATGGAGTGCTGAGTTGGGGTGGGGGGCGTGTGTGGGTTGCGTTTCCGTGTGATGTTTTGGTTGTTGAGTTGGGTGGAAGGGGACGGATGGTGACGAGAGGGCGGGCATGATGCAGGAGCGGAAAAGACAGATCGTGGCATCTGCGTTCGGGGAGACCGGGGGAGGCGAGAAGGGTTCTCGGCTGACGACGGAGGATCTTCGGTACCTGTTCCGAGTGTAAGGGCGGCTTTCGACATGCGTCCGATTATTTTTTTGCAGCACTAGCGTTTTCATTATTGGAATCCGAAGCTGTACGCTTTGTGCCAGTGTTATCACTCTCCCATTTGGTTTAGGTAGTCTTTTTTTGGGACGGTGCAAATCATTTTTGGAGGGGGTCTATTTTGCCATACCTTGGCTTGGAGGTTGATTGGGAGTGGTAGTCACTATCTTGGCGACAGAATAGTTTGTCAAGGTAGGTCACTTTTCGGAACTTGGGATTGATTAATAGTCAAATTCGGAACTCGCTTTTCTGATTTTGATTAGGGTAGTGGCGGTTTGAAGTAGTTTTGGAAAGCATGTGTAGTTAATTGACCAGAGAGGCATTCCTTTCTTCGTCGTGTATACTAGGCTGTCTTGAAATAGAGGCGGGATTGAGTTTTACCTGTTGATTATTTCGGGCTTTTGAAATCTAACCTTGAGTGCTGTGCAAAGTCGCTGGTTTTGGGCAGTACTGTGGTAGGCAGTGTGCGGTGCAGGCTGATTATGGTAGAAGTGCACCTTGTGATCTTGCGTTAGCGTTGCAGTGATTGATTTCGTGGCGAGTTACAAAATCTCTGCGCACCGAAAGAATTGTAACTTAAGGAATAATGACCTAACAGAGAATGGGTATTCAATAGCTTGCCCCAACATTCATTGCCGTATGTCAGCCCCAAAGATTTCGAACTCACTATGCGGTCTTAAGAAAAATCTGCGAGACTTTGACCTCTTATCAAATTTTTATACAATACTCAAATGCGGCTCTTGGACATCAACTATGGATGCTAAACACGTTAACACCCATTGTTGAGTTTAGTGATCATCTTAATATTTACAATTTCTTACGATTTCATCTATGCAGGAAAGCTAGTAGACTTTGGCATTCTCTCTGACAAGGCCACTAAATTGTGACTTTCATCGAATGCTGACTTTGGTGTTATTGAATAATTCTCAAATAAGTGTAATTGCTCATGTAAGCGGGGTGTGTATTCCATTAAAATTGCTGAAAGTGCTGAATATACTGACAAACTACAACCTGGAATCAAATTCGCTCCCAATTTGAATTTCTTAGAGGTCAACATGTGCACTTGTGGCCATGGGTTAGTGATGTGGACGATGGTGAAGGTGCTTAGCAATATAGTACATGGTGGGGGCTAATTGACCTCATTGTTACTTGGGTACCCTAGGTCAGAAACATGTTGCTTCTTTAAATGGTTTACTTCTTGTTAGAGGCATTAACAATGGAATATGCCACCTAAATCCATAATGCTTAACCCTTAACCCCTCACCGCCCATGGACGTTCACGAGTATCGCAGAATATGTTCTTGGATGAACAAAATGTCAACATTTTGATAAGTTGCATCAATTTTTTTCGGCCCACGGACGTTCACGAGTATCGCAGAATATGTTCTTGGATGAATAAAATGTCAACACTTTGATGACTTGTATTAATTTTTTTAAATTGTACAAATTCAAACTAGATATGTTAGAGATCACATAGGAAAAGAAAACACAACAATATCACTTATGGATTGATAGATTATAACATTTGATCAAGAGGGTGTTAAAATTGTGAAAGTGATTTGAAATCTTTCAATCCTCTTTTCACATCTCAAATTTAAAATTGAGGATATCAAAAAAATATGAGTATGTAAAGTACAATATGTGTGACCCTAATCAATTTACGGCTTTTTAAAATCTACTCTACAACTTTTTAAATTAATTTTCTAATGTGATTGTTTCTCCAAGTTCTAGTGTACTTTAGGCTCATTTCCAAGAGCCTTTAACACTAGAAAGTGAAGATTTGCAATGGACACCCTTGCACAAAATCTTAAATAGAGAAATCATAATTAGTCATTTTCAAAATCATACTTTTTATACTAGAACAAGATTTCAATCAAAATAATTTTAAAAAATAACCAATAAAAATTAATCTTCAAGAAAAGTAAAAAAAAATCCAAATTAAAATGCAGGGTGGATAGTTTTGGTCCCCTTGGGCGGTGAGGCGTGAACGTCGTAGCAACAAATTTGTGGCTTTTGGATGATTGAAAATTGCTGTAGACAGTGGAATAATACTTTTTTTCATCTGAGATTCCGTTGGGATGTAGTTAATGCAATCTAGAACATGTAGATGAATAGTTTTTGCATGCACTGTGTTCACAAGAGGCCCCACTTGCCAATTGAGTAGTAAAAATGCATTTTCATGTCGTGTATTTGAAGTTTTGAGGATCTTTTTACCAACACTCAATATAAGCTACTAAAACAATGTGTATTGAGTTTGAGCATAACTAGTAATAGAAAGTTTACCAAATCTAGTTTCCTTTGGTACTTTGAGTTCTTGAAAAAATTTAAGTTTTGAGATCTTTATTCCTATCATAAGTTTAACACCTATTACCATGGGATGGTTACTTTTTCTAGTTTTAGTAACATGGAAAAAAAATTTAATTGGGTTGATCTTCATTGTGATTCACATCCATGGTAAAAAATTGGCGTAATTGAACACATTTTGTAATCAACATGAATTTCTTTAGCATTCATTTCAAAAAAATACAATAATTTCAAATTTTCACCAAAATTTATGAATATTTTTTATACATGTAGTATGCACATACCTTCTTCTATTAAAATTGTAATATTGAATTTTGATGTTTATTATGTTGCCAAAGTAATTTCTGAAAAATAATTGTAATTCCACATAAAATCCATGGTTGTAGGCCTGTCCTTTAAGGGTTAAATAGTTGAACCATTCACAATAGACCCTACATTCACGTCGGTCTTTCATATCAGAGTTACTTTTGTTTAGTTCAACATTATGAAATAAGGATCTACTTGTAATCCAAAACTATTAAGGCGCACTTTTGAGTACATATATTGGCTAAACCTTATTTTAACCCCTGAAGGGCCCAAACGCCCTTTGCAACTGTATATATGACCGTATATATAGATGTATTTGAGTTGTTTTGAGGGCTTTTCAAAAATATATATGCATCCACCATCATACAACCCTTCAATATGTATGATTGTAACACTTAATTTCTAACTAATTCAAACTTCTAAATATTGATTTCGACCGTATTTGGTACCGTAGCTGGAGAGCCCAAGGGCCTTCAGGGGTTAAGGGATCGGGGGACTAGGGGAGAACCAGTCCCTTCCCCAACTCCCTCCCAAGGCAATACTGGATGAAGACTTGCCAACGAATGGATAAAGTCGAGCCAGTTCGTTGCTCTGCCCGTTCTCATGTCCACACTGGCGCGCTGCTTTCACAGTTCCCTCCACGCGAACCAGATCCCGTGCTCGGGAACACGTCTTCTTTTCCAACCTTCATCCACGTTCTATACCTCCCTCATACGTATAACTACACTGTACCGTAGTTACTGAGTCAAATCAACCCGCGGTTCCTAAACCCTAAGCCCTAAACCCTAAACCCTGCGAACTTCTCTCGGCTCGTCACATTCCATAATTCCAACGCACAGATTGCGGTTCAGAGGCTCGAGCTCATCGGTGAAATAACAAATTGCAGGTACGATCCTCGCTATGCTCGTTTTTTTTCACATTTTTACTTTTCATGTGGAGCTCCTGCTGTTAAAACGAGAAGATATTCCTGCAATAGCTCCATGCATTTGTTCATCCAAGTTTTGCATTAAATATCTGAAATGTCAACATCAAATTTCTGCATTGATTGTTAATTTGTGCGCATGCGTCATGTCTAGATCCTTGCATTACGCACAGCTTAGCCAACGCAAAAAATAAATAAATAAACCATGACAGACGCGTTCCACAATCTCTCACAAGAGGTCAATCATGCTGTCAATGAGAATCTCGCAGGCGTGCAGGATTACGTCAACATTACTCTCCAGGTATCCTTTACATTTCTTCGTTTGAATCATTTCTGATCGCTCGTCCGCAGGATTCAGTGCTTTGTTAATACAAGTGCCGAAATGGATTAAGTTATACGATTCTTATGGCTATGCAAGCTTGCTTTTTTAGGGTTTTGTACATCAAATGCTGTTGTGAAACTGAGGCTGTGGCTGAAGCGTGTTTCATTTGTGGTTGTTTTTCAGAAAGAATATTACAAGTGTGGTTATGAATGTTTTAGTAAAGACAAGAATGATATACAGCGATGCGTCCAGAGATGCAGTGTTCCTGTTGAGCGTGCTGGCGCTATCCTTCAAAACGAGCTCAATAGATTCCAGGCACGTTTTTGTTGTTCTCTTCTGGCATTTCCTTAAAATTTAAGCATTGTTACCTATGTTTTCTTCTTCCGTTTGGATTTTGAGCTTAATTCTAAGGGGCAAACTACAATGACTCAAGTGAAAATATTTTCCTTAAGTTGTCGTGATAATGTCTTTGGGCGTAATGTCTAATATATTCCTGTTTTTGTTAGAGATTATTGCATAAATTAAGGGAATTGATATGTGCACACCCGGGGTTTGATATATATACACCCCCGGGGTAAATTTTAGATTTTACCATCAAAAGTTGAATTTGAAAATTTTTAATTCAGATTTGGACTTAGAGACCTTGATTTTGTAATTGAACAACTCCTAATGAAAAAGCTTACATTTTCTTACAAACAAAAGTAAAAGTAATAGTTTGCACCCTACCAAAAAACAATTCATTGGGTGTTGTTGAATTCTAACTTCCTTTATGGTTCTAGACTAAACAGAGGTCTAAAATTTACCCCGCGGGGGGTGTGCGTATATCAAACCCCGGGTGTGTACATATCAGTTCCCTAAATTAAATAAAGTTTGAAGTATTGGACGTTTGCTTACTAAGAGGGTTGTGTATGGAGATGGAAATCAGTTCTAAGACAGAGTGCATTGCTCATGAGTGGGTTCGCTTAACTTGGTTGCAAATGGTATCATCCATTACATCGGCTACAACTTCTTGGACACTAAATAGTGCATTTAGGTTGCCCAACACTAATTCTCTACATTTTAGACTATATAAATACTTACTGATATTATGATAATTTTCATCAAGAATTAATGTAATAAACACTTTTTAAAGGGCCTGGCAACAACAACGAAGGCTACAACATTGAAGCTGCAAAAGAACAAACTAGGATTGTCTAGGTCTAGGTTGTAAACCATGTGAAATTCTAGTATCTAGAGAGTTGCATGTGCCTCAAAGTGGCCAAGGAATGAGTCATGAGGTAACTTTCTAGGGTAAGTCAACGTAATTGTCAAGGCAACCTAAATGCACTATTTATTGTAGATCACTAGGGCCGTTTTAGATTGCACAAGCAGCAATCATAAAGTTTTAACCAACATCATGTGCAAATGGATTAAAAATAACAGACGAAGAAACATCGTGGAGGCTAATAAGAGTTCCTTATCAATAGTGAGTAGGAATTTGTTGGCATTTTGCGTCCTCTATCCCGTGCCATGGTATGTCTGTGAATGTCTCCCAAAGTATAGCATGTTGTAGCACTTGCCTGCATTTCAAGTACGGAAAATGTCAAACTTCCTTCACATTCATTGCAGATGTACCGTTTGTTGTCAATACCAAGTGTCCTCCTCTTTTTCTAAAGTTGGTAAACAAAACATGATTTCTGCAATGAATGCAAGAAATATTACACCTTGCTCAATGTATTTGCCATTAACAAAGTTCAGAAACAATCAAAACTTAATCTTGTAACGGCCCAGTAAGTACGAAAATTCTTGTTTAGGCTGAAAGGGATTGTGTTTGGGTCGTTGTTTGTGTTTTTTGAGGTCTGACAGAAGGACTTGTTTCATGTACAGGAACGAATGCAGAGGAGTCTGATGGTGTGTCGGGATAGAGTCGAAATCTCGGGCGGATCTGTTGAGGAGGATGACTCGAAGGTCAAGGAGATGGAGACGTGTATGGAAAGTTCAGTCAAGGACCAGATGAAAAGTCTTCCGAAGCTTGCAGAACATATAAAGAAGCAGATCACGACCAGTAATGGACCCCACATTTAGGTAGGATCATTGCAAACTAAATTATTATTTTGGGCTGTTATTAGTCCTCATCAATTCTAGAAGTTGTTCGAAGTCTTCTTCGGATTAGCCTTATAGAAGCAAAAAACTGAAAATGGGAATAAATTCCATGTGGAACTGTTTTTATGATAACAGACAAGTAGGCAAAACAAACAAATGAACAAACAAACAAGACCCTTTTATTGTGTAACTAGTTTAGGTATCCGCTGTACCAATGGAGGCAATGGGAATATCCTTTTAATAAGCAAATTTTGCATTACAAATCTTATCACAAAATGTGGTCAATTTAAAAATTTAAATTATGAGCACCGGCTAAGTCACAAATGCCATCAACTTGATTAAAAGTAAAGCCTCAATGAAAACCATTTTATGCATATACCCCTCTCTCCCTTGTTGATTTTTTGTTAAAACAACAAACATGTTGTTGAAAATTGCAACATGACACTCTTTCTCATTGAAAGTTGCATCATGACACTTTCTTTCAGCCAATTAGAATGAGCTGTTTCATGACTTATAGTGTGATTAATAATAAAGTATAAGGGGTCTCTAAAAAGTACACCAAGACAACTTTTTTACTCTATTTGGTTCGATGCACATTATTGGGAACAATCTACGTTATTCAAAATCTGTTTTTTATTTAGGTGTGGGCCATATCAATTCAAAAGCCTACGTTATTCAAGCTGCCTTAAATATCCATTTTATTTTCCATGTTAAACATTTATAGACCTCTTTCCAAATTCACTAATATCAAATGAAAGAACGTGAATCCGTAGTTATTGAGAAACTTTGTTCTAGGTTCGAAAGAGAATTATTGTGAACTCTTATTCAACATCACTCTTTGTGATTACCAAATGGAGAATTGAATGCGTAGTTTGGTTTGTGTCAGCGTTGGCTTGAAAATCATCAAAAATGCATTAATTTCATGAAACTATATATGTGGGAATAAAAATGAAATGAAATGTGGTCAGAGCTTGGAATATAATTTGAGGGACATGAAATGAAAGTAGAAATCGGAGACTTTAAACATTTAATCTTTGCTTCGAATGACGTGGCACTTTAGTTGAAATTGAGGTCATGAATTCAAGCTGTGGAAATCTCAAAAGAGAAAGAAAATGAAAGGAAAGTAAGTAGGTCAACTTGGATGTCATTTTCATCCTACTTTAGATTAAAACAATTGCATATTGGCAACACGTTGGCTTTCCATTCTTCGTGAATCCAATATTTGGAATGGTTGTCATAATAGGATTGTTTCTTTAAATATTAACCCCTGAACGGCCCTCTAGCTCCAGAGGTATATACCAGTATCCATATAATACAGGTTTCGCTCTGTCTAAGGATTGGCCACAATTTTTTTTATACATTGAATCCTGAAAAAGCTGTGAGGTAGCTTGAATGCTCCTGAACTTTGACATTAGGCCACAGAGGGTGTTTGTGCCGTTCAGGGGTTAAAATATTTTTCAAAATCTTGGTGTTGTCATTTAGTATTAAGGTTGATTTTAAAAATTTAATCAATGAGAGGTAATAATTGGAACTCTCTCAAAATCCAAAACAACCTCCATTTCTAGTGTAAAGCAACTTTAGGATATAAAGTTCTAGTATAATAAAGTTGAGTGATATATCCAATAAAGCTCCTTTTCCAATGCCATGTAACCAAGAAAGACATTAATTGAGGATCCATGATTCCAAATGTGGTTTTCATAATTAACTCAAGTTGTTAAAACAATCAATAGTACTTCATATTCAATGATCATCTTTACATTTTTTTGTAGTTGTACATTTCATATACCCTATGTTCCAGCAAAGATGAATTGTAAAGTGGCAAAAATAAATATTCAAGAAAATGTTGGAGCGTTTTATGCAATATATTTATTTGAAGCTTGGACTTTTGATTTAGACATCCATTTTTGTTAGATCCATCTCTTAGAGCAAAATCTTGTTTTCTTGGCACCAAAACTTTCACAAAGTATTGCCATGTAGGCATTTCTAAGTGAATCATGCCTTTGAGACATATTGTGAAGCTATTAGTTCTAATTTTAGCATGTGGATCAATTAGGTTTTTAAAGTTCAACATGATTAAGCACAAAGTGTGAACCTCTTTTAGACTATATGTTGGATGTACAATTTGTGAGGAGCAATCATAGTACAAATACTAGAGCCTTTGTCCTTAAGATAAGGAGTTGTTATTAAGCAAATTTCTTTGATAACCATGAATGAGTGTAATTAAAAAATATGACGCATTTTTTTGCAAAAAGATAAAATTGTTTCAAACTTAAGCAAAGTTTAACAATAGTATTCCAATGTTGTGCAAAACTAGTTAGAATAGGTCAAAGTTAGTTGGTTCTTAGTGTCCATTTTTAGTACAAGACATTGCAATAATTGGCATATATACACATAACTTTTGTATTAGTTATCTCTTGCTTTTGAATACATACTCATTGTTTAATCATTTTATTTTGTAACAAATATCAAGTCCATAGAAGACAAAATCAAGTGCTTTTGAAATTATCTAATTGTTTACAAACTTGCAGGTTGATATCACTCTTTCAAAAGAATGAGTCAATTTAGATTTTTGAAATCATTTGAGCTTTCAATTCTTTATTGGAGCAAAATTCAAAAATTCTTGGTGTAATTATTCATGTTTTTAATATAAAGTGGAGAAAGAAGTCCCCCTAATCACAAACCCTATTCAATCAATTGGTTTTACTTTACTAGACTTGGAGTATTATTTTGGCATTTCAATTTAAGAGAGTCATTTGATTGAGGACATTGCTTTGAAAGCTAGTATTTGTTTAATGTTAGTTAAAAAACAAGATTATATTAAGATTATATACATGTTTTTGGTTTTTAACTTTAAATATAATGGAATAAATATGATTGAATTTTTGTGACCAAGCCCATTGTGTAGGTTTAGATTTTAGTAGCAAAGGCACCTGTGAGTCCTGGATTTAGCACTAGAAGTTCTGAATCTATTTTTTGTTTGAATTAGTTTAGAGTTGGTAATAACATAGATAGAATAGCCATTTATGTTACTTTAGATTGGTTAAACCAAATGGTTAAGAGTACGCTATTTACCTTACTCCATTAGGCAAGTTCTTAAGAGTGATATGGTGAGGATTAGTAGTTTTAGAGTGTTCTAGTGACACCTACCAAACCGCTTACAAGTGAATTTTGGAGATGTATTACAGTCTGTCCATTGAAATTTAACAGTGTTATGCAAGTGCTTGATTCTTTGCAAATGCAATTGATTTTAAAATTAACAAAATTCATTTTTACAGATTTCAAAATAATTTATTTTTTATGTTTTCAATAATTGCTTTTTAAAAAACACGCAAACATTTGTAAAAAAATATTCAATACTAATTCTTCTCTAATTAACTAAATACATAAAATCAGAACTTATTAATTTTCATTTTCAAATGATAAGTTTTCATAGGCTCTTAGGTAGTCTAATGAGATTTAATATTGTTGCATTTATATATTTATTTTCAATGCTTTAGAAATAAAAATTATTAATGTGATTTAAAAAATTATATATGATTTTGTAAATGATTGTTGAGATCTTTTGTAAAAATTTAGAGTGATGAAACTTACTTTTTTTTCTTTTGTAAATATTTATTGATATTATATCATTATGAATGTAGCAAAAAATATGATCTATAGCCAAATTTTGATTTAAAATATTAGAGAAAAATCATCTTGTAGAATGCTATTTTGTAGGTAAAGTTGCGTAAACCGGGTGCCATGAGCTAGAATTTTAAGATTTTTTTTTGAAAACCCTATAATTACGAACAAAGGATTGTTAAGTCCAGGAAGTTTGAATTTTGAGTACAATAATCTGAGTTATGCTCAATTGAGGATGACGTACTTATAAAAAAAATACATAAGAGTGAAAAAGAAAATAACATTAAAACCTACAAGAATAAGGCAAATTCACAAATAGAAAAGAAAGCACATACACAAATATTAAATGAAAATATTAAAAAAAACTGCAAATAAATGAACAAAACGATAAATGGATGATACAATTAGTAAGAAAAAAAAAACTAAACATCAATAAAGAAATAGCAAACCGCGCAAATATTATGAAAATTTAATCAATAAAATTTAGAATAACTAAAAATACTAGAATAAAAAATAACCAAATAAAATAAAATATTAGGTACAATATAATAACATAGAGTATGCAATCAAAAATCAAGTTCATATACACTCTAAATTAAATGATTCCATGCTTATCTAAAATGTCTATTCAAAATTTTAAATTCTTGGTTGAAATAATTTTAAAATACAAATTAAATGAAAATAACAATAGATCATTATTGCCACTAGTCTTTAATGGAACTAATTTATTTGATAAATAATTTATGACAAATATATCTAAATATTGAAATACTATAATTTTTTCACAAAATCAACGTTGGAATAACACGTTTGTAACAAGCGGCTGCGACTTCAATATCATTCTTTCCATAAAAATAGAATATAAAAGTCAAATTTGAACTACTTTCAAGCTCAAAATACAAAATAGACGACATAATCATTAACCTCGAGTTGCGAAAGCAATAAACAATATAGCAATTAGCATTTAAAATTTTAATTCATATATCAATATTCAAAATTGCATATAGCACGGCAAAAAAAATTAGCTTGTATTATACAAAGCAGTCAAAAAAAGCTTCACAAATCTCAATACAATTTGTATGTGGAGCTTGTTGAAAGTATGCTGCAAACACCAAATATGAACAATGTTGCTGATAGCGTAAGAGAAAATTTTAAAAAAGTAGGAAACAAATATATTGTTATAAACACAAAGATAATGTAGAGAGGAGGTGAGATTTCCTCCAATCAACACAAATTCTAAATTCAAAAAATATGTTTAAGCTCTCTTCTTTGGTTGCTAAAAATGGGAGAATGCGTCATTTGAAGAAACATGTTTTCCAGATTGCGATGATGTCTATGGAACATGCATCTATTGATATTATGGAGCTGATATTTATAATAAAGACTTATTTGAGAAAGTAATCTCAAAAAAAAAATAAAAATGATAATTTTGAAGATGCAAAAGATCAATATTTAATTGTAATGGTAAAAAACATTGTGGTGACAGAGAATGTAATGAATGTAGAAGGGATGTAATTAACTAAGTTTGATATGTAAAAAAGAATAGAACTCAAATATTAAATCTTTCAATATTGATGTGCCATCAAAAAATTAGTGACTAGCAGTGAAAATATTGAACATAGTCAAAATAAATATTATATTTAGTAATATTATATCAAATCTTATTGATTATAACGTTATAGAGAATCGAGCACTGCTAGACAAAGATGCAAAATTTTAAAACAGAAGACTTGTAAAGTTTGAACATTTGCTGAAGCAGCAAATTGACTGAAAGTCTACTTTTGTGAAGATTAAGGCCGTTCTCTAAAGGAGCTTACATGCGGCAAAGTTGCAGATTGTTTTGATTAAATAAAGACTTAAAAATCAATAATAGATATTGATGGATGAAAAATAAAGATTTAGGGACTCTTGGTACAAGAAAATTATGTGTGTAATAATTGATGCAAAAGATTTTTTTTGAAAAGAGCCGCCAAAATAATTTTTGCAATTTGAGATCCTTGAAATAACATTAACAAATAGTAGAAATATTTGCAGATCACGCACTATTGTATCTAGCACATATAATATATATAAAAAGTGGGTACTTTATAAGACATTCTAAAAATGACACACTTCCAATAAGCAACAATATTTATCTCCTAATACAAATATAATATTCAAAAAATAATTACTAATTTATTTCAAAATAACCCTAAACAAATAAAAATAAGTTTATATAAATCTTAGTAATGAAACATTTGACAATTTATACAAATATAACCAATTTACTTTAAAAAATGATGACTAATATTTTAATAAATCAATGTTTGAACCAAAAAGTTTCAAGTCACAGTCGAAAAAATTGATGTAATAATCTTTGTTTGCTACAATAGCATAAAAACAGTATATGTTAGTATAGAACATCCATACGATTTTGAATAAAGCATATTGTTAAATGTAGTTAAAATTGTCTTTATTTGTGTTTGAAACAAAAGAAAAAACTATATATAAGCGTTTGGAGTTGATTAGGTTTTTGCATAAATTGTTTGTACAATTCCATGTAATCATATGAAGTAGCATGGAAGAATATAGAGTGAAGGCAATTTTAGAACAGCTGCTATTACAATGTTTGAGATCAATATAAGTGAAAGGATTACGGTCATGCATGATCTTGAGTGATTATATTAGTCAATAATTGAGTTTTTTTTTTAAATTCAAAAATATCAATTTTTTAAAGATTTTTGAAGAGAAAATATTGTAAAAGACAAGACATCTAGAAGTAAGTTGAATAATTAAATCCACTCTTGCAAATTCCATTTCTCATTGATAATAGTTCAGAAAATATATGCTAGAATCCCAATTTGAGTATGATTATATTCAGATCTTACAAAGGTGGAATAGGCAACTACTTATTTAATTTATTGTAATTATGGCTGAAATTCATGACAAACAGTTTAAAAAATATTATGACTTTGTGTCAGGCAATAGAGTGGGTACAAATATGCTAGAGACTGAGACAAACCTAGTGTACCTAATAATTGATGTTTGTGCATCATAAGCGTTGAAATAAATCATATGATTTTTATTAATGTTTGATAGACTAGAACAAAGAATAACTTTTTAGTGTGTGAAAGACATATTGGAAGCACAATAAAATCTATGAGTTGTTGATTTTTTGGCTTTCCGAATACAAAGCCTAATTTAAGCCCTCACATACATATGCTTTATTACAACGCCTCTACTATGGTGCATTGTACGACATTGCACTGCAAAGCTGGAATGCTAAGCATTGCATTGTTTCAAAAGCGAGATTGCTTGATGAGGTTAGCTAAGATTATTAGTAATCTTGTAAGCAATATAATAGAATGATTTAGAAATGTTACAATTGTATATAGTTACAATTTGATATGTTATGTTGGAAACAACATGCTATCTATAGAATGCATAATATGTTTTGTATTTTTGCATTACTTTCTTATTAATGCTTCATTTTTACGTGTTGTTTTTTAATTGCGCATGATTGGAAAGAGTGTATCGTCACGCAGTGCGTAAGATATTGGACGACATATAATATATTTGTTTTAAATGTAGTTGTTGAGAATGTTAAAAGGAATTTGCAGACAGTAGTAAATTGTTTGATTTGTTGATTGTTTATTTGAATGCTTGAAGATTATGTTGTGGCATAAATTCTTGATTACTTGAACTAATAATCTCCATCTTTTCTAAATCTATTTAACACTAGCCATAGTTATTCATTCAATTGAATATGTAAAATCTGAAAATTTCATTTGTTCTTGCGGCCCATATTAAAGCACATGAAATCATGGTAGAAGTTTTTATATTTTTTGTTTAGGGAAATGTCTCATCTCTTAGTATTTGATCAAATTTTGAAGTTCTTTGGCAAACCAAGATATTGTTGAAAACTCCTTTTTGTTGACCTTTGTTTTCCTTTCAATTCATTGACGTGGGTACTCATTTTGATGCCAATGATGTTGATATGAAAATTTACTAATGGTGGTCCATGACAAAATATCAGCTCTGAATCAGTATGATGCATTGAAGGAGACATTGTTTTTTGTGAAATCATAGTCAGTGGTTTTTTTTATGGTTCTGTTTAATTTTGGCTTAGTGAAGAAATTGAAAGTTGGAGTATATTAGCTGCTAGAAGGGTGAGACAAAAATTTTGAGTCTGTTAAACAAAGTAAGTAAATGGTCTATTTCCATGATCAATTTTTTATTTTATTTTTTAAAATAATAATAATTTAAAAAATAAAAACAACAAACAATGATTTAAAAAAAAGGCAACAATTCTAATGTTTACAATAAATTTGTTTAACTTTTGATTTTTATAATAAAATTTTGATAAATTATTCAAATTAAGATTAATTTTGAATCTTGTAATACTATAAAACTTAGTCTTGTGGTCAAAATTTTAAAAACAAATTACTTAAATATTTTTCTATATACAAATTGTAATTTTTTTATAATTTGTTATAAATTCCAATTAAATTTTTGGTATTTTTATTACAAATTTTTTTTAACTAAATTCTTTGTAGCATTATCTAAATTATAGATTGTTAGTAACAAAGTAACATTTGAATGATTCTTCTCATATCATTTATAAGTTTTTGAAAACAGATTACATATCATTTTGGTAATAATATTTGAGTTAATTTATTTCATATATTGTTACTAAGTTTTTTACATACTTGAATTTTTTAAATATATATATAATTATAATAAAATCAAATACTTTGAAAAATGGCAATATGTTATCATGTTTTTCTTTGAAAAGCTCTATTTTTTAAGATGTTGAATATAATTTATTTTTTCTATTAACACATTTTATTTTAATTTTGTTTTTAGCTCAAATTTTTTAGCCATTTCAGCATTTTTTTGAACTAAAAATGTTTATTAGTATTTTTTTATCAATTTTTGGTTATTGAATAATACAATATCTACTTGAAAATATTAATTTTTGAACTGCACATATATTAGCAATTTTGTAGATTGTTTAAAAATTTTAAGTTTTTCTAATATATATTACATTTAAAAGCAAAGAAGGCTCAGGTTCATCAATTAAATAAATAAATTTAAATTTAAATTATCATTATTGTTCTTTGTAGGATTAAAGTCTCATACATAGAACTAGGTGGATGCTCCAGTCAACGTCAAACTGAATTAGTAAAACATTTGCTTTAATTTGCTTTCAGAGAAATAGTGTGTTCAATAAGAGAGTAATTTTAATATGAGAGTAAATGCAATTGAGCAAGTTTAGGAGACCAGTTTGAGGTGAAAACTCTTTTATTTTTATTTTTTGTTTTGCACACTAGGATAGCTTTAACCCCTAAAGGACCAAGATTTTGGGCATGTACTTACAACTAAACTACTTTGTATGATTTTTTGAAACTTTTATGGAAGATGAGGAATTCAAAAGCCTATGTGGGCATCTAATTTTTTCTTCATTCCAACATTTATTGAAGAAGTTATGCATGAATTTTTGAAAAAAGGTGGAGATTGGGCAGCCAAAAACTTTTCTAAAAATAACATTTTTTCAAAATAAAAATCTGAAATTGGTTCTTCAAATTTATACATATGTGGGGAGCTTTGAATCATTCAATTCCAATTTATGATTGAAAAGTTTTAGTTTGCGGGCAGGTACAGAACTCCCATACTTTCATTCCTTTTGCCTTTGGTGCTATACTTATTGTGCTCATTGTGAATTTGTTTTTTGACTCTTATTTTTTTCCTTATTGTAGTAGACTAAGATTCCTTGGTTTTCGCCATTTGGATCAAAGTAATTCACATTTCTCAATTTTACATAGATCCTCCAATTTTGCCTAGTGTATATGCAAATTTGATGGCCTTACGGCATTGCAAGATTTTATAAAATATGATTCACACCTCCAATTCATTTGAAAATTCTCCCACCCTTACCTAACTTGGTCTTCTACATGGGAAAAATAAACCTCACATTTGCGTAGAACATTTTTATTTATTTAGAGGCAATCAAAGGCTTTTGAAATTTTTGGGCAGCAGGGAAAAAAACCTTTTTTTTCACTTCAAAAGTCAATACCTCACTCCTTTACATCTAGAATGAGCTATTTTTTTTTTCCACAATTACCTCCCATAGTCTAGGGCAAGATCTTGTAGTGAAATTTCCAAAAATAATTGTTTTTCCTACCTTTGTACTCATTCCCCCAAAAGTGGCAATTTTCAGTAACTTTCACTAAAAAAAGGGCTTGGTCCTTTAGGGGTTAAGCAAATCTAAAATGAAAATTTTTAAAAGGTAAAATTGATTAAATTTGAATTTCTGATTTTTTTCGTTCACATTGTGTTTTATTTTTATATTATTTTGAAAATGCAACAAATATTACAATGAGTGCTTTTACAATTTTTGGGCTATTTTAAAACCTTACATGGATTTTTTTTTCAAATTTTTATAAAAAAATTTTAAAACAAAATTTTATCTGAAACTTTTTATAGAAACCAACTAACATTTTTCTTTATATGCAAATTTTACTCATATAACTGATTTGTTTTATGGCAAGAAGTAATTTTTTGATTTATAAAATCAAAAGCTAGGATAATTTTAAATTTATGTAAATAAAACTTGAGTTAGTGATTATACTTTTTCCTGTTGATGTTGCTTCCAAAAAAATAAAACAATAATAATGTTCTTTAAAAAATTGGATACAAATTTGGCACCCAAAACATTGAAATTCTGTGTAAAGAATAGAGTGAAAATCAAGTGATAAAATGCATTACAAAAAGTATGAAAAAAAATTAAAATGGATTTAATGCTTTTTGAAAATTTCTTGATTATGTTAACTTCTTTATCAAAAAGAAAATGTCTAAATTAAATAAGACACCATTTAAAATTAATAAAATTATAATACATATATTTTGTGAATTTATTCATGATTACAATTTAGCCCCTAAACACTCAATTGACCATTTTTTGGTCACTGCCCTTTTTCCAAGCTACCCAAGATGAAAAAAAACATTTTTCAAAAAAGTATAATATATTTTCATACAAGAAAGCAGTTCTACTTTCCAACCCAATTTTGAATCATGTCAATCCAAATTGAACTCCACCAAAGAGAATTCTCCCAAGACAAACACTTCAATATTTGCTAGTGTTATAAAATTTATTATTTTGGGAAACTAATGATGTTCACTTCTTCAAAAAGAAAACATTTTTTTGCTTTTAGAATAGAATGTCAAATTTAACCAATCATACCAAATTTTGTATTCCATGAATAAAATTTGTGATTTTGATGAATATTAAATGGTAATTGCTTCTAAATTCATTAAATAAGAATCTAAAACTTTTTTAGAATGCTTGACCATATGGATAATTACTAAACATCATGATTCTTGTTTTCTCTTTAGAATCAACTTTCATCAAAGTTACAAAAATATCATTTTATAATACATTTATGTTTTGCCCTGACCCCTTGGGAAGCTAGTTGGACGTTTAGGGATTAGAGTATATAATAGATAGACTTAAAACTAAATATTTTACTATAAAAACTCATAGACATAGTTTGTGACATAATATGAGCATAACATAAATAATAATAAAAAATTTAGTCTATATATTAGCATTGTACATAAAGATTGTTTTTAAAATATTACTTCAAATTTCAAAGAGTTTACAAATTTATCTAACATATGTAGTGCAATTAATGAAATACATGTATTCATAGAAAATTATTTTAATTAATTAGTAATATTAAAAATCAATGATTTAACTACAAATATATATATATATATATATATATATATATATATATATATATATATATATATATATATACACATATATATATATGTACATTGTCTTGCAAGCAATTTTTGATACACAATTTTTTTTTGATTGTGTGTACCGGTCAACCCAAAGGAGTATACAATAGAAGTCAGTTCAAAATATCCATTTCATACAAAGGTTTTGAAAACCATGAGATTCTTCAAGATTTGATAATTTTGATTGAAGTATTAAAGATACAAGCGCGTTTACTTACATCCTTAAGCTAAAACACGCACAATTGAGTTTTAAAATATTTTACTCAAAAAATCATAATTTGAGTATTTAATGTTTTTTTAATTAGGACTTTTAAACAATGAAAATTTTATTTTTTAATATATATGTTTTTTTTTCAAGTTTTTTTGTTTTTGTTTTTGGGTTTTTGTTTTCCAAGATTTTACAACCCTAAATTAAAACCACATAGTTAATTAAACAAAATCCAGAACAATCCAAACCTTGGTTAAATCTTAAAAAAACAATTAAAAAAATAAATCTCCATCACATTGGAAGATAAAATTAGTTTTTAATCGTGATCTAGTACACCTGCTTTTACTATAGTGTTTCTTACAACAAAAAAAATAAAGGTTAAAAACATTAAAGATAAAATTCAAATTCTTCTGTTCCTATTTTTTCTTCTAATATTAAAATTTTTAAACAACAAAAGAAGTTTGAACAAATTATTTTACTTTGTTTTATTTTTTTTTTATTATTATTTTTTTATTTCTATTGGTCATGTTTTCAACTATCAGTCTTAGCTCCTTTAGTAGTCTCAATTTTATTGCAGCAATTTCAACTTAACTTTAGCAATCATAACTTCAGAATTTGTGTTTCACTTAATTTAAAAATATTGTTTGGCCACAAATCTCAAGTGTTTTTGAACCTCTAATTTGATTTAAATAACTTTTTTAGCCTCTTTAACATTCACATTTCCACTCACAATATTATCACTTATCCATCTGATTTAGCAATGCAAATTTGCGACACAGATATGGTGGAGATATCACCATGCAGCACATTGTCACAACTCACGACGGACCTTGCTACAAGGCGTGGGAGCAAGCACTACTAGGAAAATTCAAATATCCCCTTACAAGAGCAAAATTTGTCTACTGCCACCAACCCTGGGACATGCTACGGAGTTTCATAATATAGTTCATCTAGTTGGACCAGTACCGCCGACACATCAGCAAAGAACCCATATCCACCGAAAGAGTCTTAAGACAAGCATGGACTTCTATATATAGTACACGCAGGGCTAGCCACCTAGCAAGCTATCCATCAGCACAAGCGGGACAAAGAGGCCCTAGCAGCACTTGAAGCTAAATTCCATAGTGTATGGGTCATGGCCCCACTCCTCTTTTGTAAACCCCCGGATAGCAAAATCCTCTGGTTCTACAAACCACCTCCATATCTCGTCTCAACATAGCCTCTACCACATAGTTCATAGAGGTATCCAATTTTCATCCCTCCTAGGGTTTTTGGATTTTTTCCCCTATTAACCCCTAAAGGACCAATTGTCCCCTTGGGGGACAAATGGACCTCAAGCATGTACCTATGACTAAACCAATTTTTATAAAATTTTAAAATTTTTGAGGTTGGTGGGGAATTCAAAAATGTATGTGCACATCTAATTTTTTCTTCATTCTGACATTTATTGAAGAAGTTATGCATGAATTTCAAAAAACGGGGGAGAGAGGGCAATCTGGGCAGCCCAAAAAACTTCTTTATAATTTGCTTTAAAATAAAATAAAAATCTGAAATTGATTTTTTAAATTTTTATATATGTGGAAAGCTTTGAATCATTCAATTTTGATCGATGAGTGAGAAGTTTTAGTTTGCGGGCATGTATGGAACTCCCAAACCTCCATTCCTTTTGCTCCTAGTTAAATTTGGTGTTTTAATTATTACTTTTACCTTTTTTTTCTAGGTTGTAGTAGAATAAAATTCCTTGGTTTTCATCATTTGGATCAAAGTAACTCATATTTCTCAATTTTACATAACTTCTCCAATCTTGCCTAGTGTATATGCAAATTTCATGGCCTTACAACATTGCAATATTTTACAAAGTATGATCCACACCTCCAATTCATTTGAAAATTCTCCTACACATATCTAACTTGGTCTTCAACATGGAAAAAATAAACCTCAACTTTGCGTACAACAATTTTTTTGATATTGGAGTGAACAAAGGCTTTTGAAATTTTTGGGCAACAGGGAAAAAACTTTTTTTTGCACTTTGGATGTCAATATCTCAGTCCTCTACATCTAAAATGAGCTGATTTTTTTTCCACAAGTACCTCTCATACTCTAGGGCAAGATCCTATGGTTGAATTTTCAAAAAAAAGAAAATTTCCTACCTTTGTACTCATTCTCCCGAAAGTGGCAGTTTTCAATGATTTTTTCAGAATAATGGGCTTGGTCCTTTAGGGGTTAAGGGGTCTTTTCATGTATCTTTGTATTCTTCCTTATTTATACAATGACCAATGTCCCGGGACAACTCCAGTTTTTTCCCCATTGGGGCTTTTTCACAATATTATCACTTACATCTCTATTCACACTAACACTTGTTTTTCTACTCTTGATACTTACACTTACCTTTCCACTCATAATATTAATACTTATTTCTTCACTCATAATATTAACATTCACTTTTTGTTACCACTACAAACACTCATTTTTTTACTATAAGGGAACCATGGTTAAATCTACAAAAAGTTGACAAAGATTGTAACCTAATCTAGGTCACAATCTTTGTCAACTTTTTGTAGATTTGACCATGGTTTCCTTGTAGTATTTGTTACCGCTATTAACATTCATTTTTTGTTAAAGTTATATTTGGAAATCTATTTAGCAAAGCTAAATAAATAATGGTAACTCCACTTAGCATAGGCTGAGATTATTATTTTTTGATAAATTACTCCATTTAACATGGGTTAAGATTTGTATAAGAAATTTCCATTTAGCATAGGTAGATTTATACAAATAAAATTTCATTTATAAATTTGTACTTTTACTTTTCTCCTCTACTCTATTTTTAAGTGGACATTGAACTAATTTTTTTACTTTGGTTAAACTTTTACAATTACTTTGGTTAAACTTGTACTTTACTTTGGTTAAATTTATACTTTATTTGGGTTAAATTTATACTTTCTTTGGATTAAATTTGTACTCTACTCTATTTTTAAGTGAACATCAAACTAAAAATAGATTCATCAAACCAACACACATACACACATACACACATACACACACAACCCTTTTTTAATTTAATAGGAGACCCCTAAAGGCCCAACTGTCCTCTAGGGACAAATGGATTTTGGGCATGTACCAATAGCTAATTTAGTTTTTGTGATTTTTTAAAACTTTTATTAAAGGTGGAGAATTCCAAGATCTACGCGCGGACATCTAATTTTTTTGTCATTTTGACATTTGACAAAGAAGATATGCAAGAATTTTTGCTGCCTAGGAGAGGAAGGGCAATCTAGGCAGCCCAAAATCTTCTTAAAAATTTGTATTTTCTAAAAATAGAAATCTGAAATTGATTCTTTAGATTTTTTCATGTGTGGGAAAGTTTTTATCATTTAGCTTTAATTGATGAGATGAAAGTTATGAGATGTTTTAGTTTGTGGGCAATTATGGATTCTCTACTCTAAAATAAACTTTGAAGTCCTATATTTTCCACAATTTTCAATATTTTGGAAAAAAAACTAAACCTAAAGAAATAGATTGTTTATTACAACATTTTAACCGCTGGGATTTACATTTTTCATTTTAATAATTAAATTCTTAACAATTTAGTGATTTGACTCATTCTCTATTTCTTCTTACTTACTATTTTTTTCCTATGTGTTGTATAGTTCCAATTGATTTGAAAATTCTCCCACACATACCTAACTTGATCTTCTATATGGAAAAAATAAACCTCAATTTTGTGTAGAGTAATTTTTTTCATGTAAGAGACTAAGAGTGGTCAAAAGCTTCTGAAATTTACTAGCAACAAGGAAAAAAACATTTTTGTTTCACCTTAGATGTAAATATCTTCCTCTTCTACATCTAGAATGACCTGATTTTTTTCCACAAGTACCCCTTCTAGTCTAAGGCAAGATCTTAAAATTGGATTTGCAAAACAAACTTTATTTCCTATTTTTCTACTCATTTCCTCCAAAGTGGCAGTTAATAGTGTCTTTCACTTTAAAAAGGGCTTAAGACTTTAAAGGTTAATCAAACCACAGGAGCGTCAAGCTCATGTGGAGCTCATATTTCATAAGAGCATTTTTAATGTACGTACTGTAATTGGTGTCCTGATGGAGATTCCTTCATCATGTAGATACTCGTTATTTATTTATATTTGTGTTGATTTCAATAAATCAATAGTTGAGGCAAAAGAGATGGTTGTGATGAAGACCACGATTTGGTGACAGTGCAACAGCCATAGATTCCAGTACGCTGCGCTATCTTGTCACATGCACAATTCAGGAGGGTAGGTAGCGGGTTGGCTAGGTCAATTTCTTGCCTCACTAGCTGCCAAGTCGTGGGTCGTCATTACCGTTCAACAAGTCCGATGAAGTTCAAACTCAGACAGGCGGGCGGCTGGAAACAATCGCTTCTCCAGCCAGCTAAGTCCACGACTTGGCAACTAAAAATAAGCGTTTGATGCTATTATATGCTCGCAAGGGCACATGGCTATTTTACGGTGGTGTTTATTTTGTAATTTAATCCTTTTTATATGTTTATTTAGATGTTTTGGAAGGCTCATATATTTTGCCTTTGTTTGAATAATAAATACTAAGGATTTAGAAGTGAATGAGAAAAGTGTGAAAAAAAAAATGGTTTGATATCCATAGTGGAATTATGATAGAGAGGGGCATAGGCTGATGTATCCCACTTTGCTATCTTAGATAGTGTCAAAATTAAAAACAAGAGATTCCTTAGTTGTTGGAAGTTAGTGTATGAATGTTGGTGAGAAGAAGGAAGAAATCTCAAAATTTTGATGTGAGAGAATTTTTTGTATATATATGATTTTGAATTGAAATTAAAAAATAAAATTTCTTGTGTGATTAACTTTTCAAAATGAGTTTGCAAGTTTGATTTGGAATTGTGATGTAAAAGTTATGAGTGTTTAAATTTTGGAATCAAAAAACTAAACTATGAAAAAAGGCTGAGATTTTGACAAGTCATAACTTATGATTTGTATATCATTTTGCAACAAGATTTGAAAAGAGTGTTCATTTTAGTCTTAATTTTTTAGAAAGTTCTTAAACTTAAGATTTTAAGTTTAGAAAAAAAAAGTTATAGAGATGTGAATGATTGAAAGTGGCTGCCCCTTTGTTAGGAGAATGGCAAAATTTTGAAGAGCTACAACTTTTGGGCAATATGAAATTTTCTTTTTAAAATTTTAAAATTAATAGTTTGTTGTCATAGCTTTTCAAATTGTCTTCAATTATTTCATTTAGAGTCTTATTAAAGAATTTATAATGGGTAGAAGTTAGGAGTTTGGGTACTCTCTAAAAAATTGAGACCCTTATTTTGATTGATTAGAAATTTCGGACAGAGTTTTATTTTGAAATAAAAATTCTATGAGTTGTTGCCAGTGATATTATCTTTTCAAATTGATATCATGTTTCTATGGGTGATGTGTAGAATAAAAGTTATAGATGTTCAAAGAGGCAGTGTTTAGTTTGCAAAGAGGAAGAAAATCCTCTACTTTGAACTCGCATAATTTTTGGACTATAGTTTAGATTGAGTTGAAAATTTGAGTGATGTTAGAAGATTAGAAGAGTTTTTTAAATTACTATTACACTTAACATTTGAATTTTTGAGCCATCTGTGGCACTAGATAAAAGATTGCAGTCTTTTTAAGACTTGTTTTTTGTGATTTTCTCCATTGTTTTTGTTAAAACATGAAGACTTGAAGACATGAAGACTTAAAAATCTAAATATATGAAGACTTCAAGAGGAATATTTTGGATTTATTTTTTATGTATATGTGGGATGTGGCTTTGTTATTTCTAGCTGGTTTTGAAAGCTCGTTTGTCAATTCATCTCTATTTTGTTTTGTAAACTTTGTTGTGGAGAATTTGGGTTAAACCAAATTTAATCTCATTTATTGTCGTGGTGACAAAGTGGGATTGATTACCCACATGGTTGAAACTTGCTCTGTTTTCGCAATCTGGAGTTTTGGCCAGCAGATCGTGAATTTGATTTTTAGGATTCCATCATACGAATAGCAGCTCGTATATGCTGTCCCGATCTACTCGTCTTGTATCCAATGGGCTCTTATTCCTACCTTAACCCTTACATCCCTAAAATTAATCATATGATATGCTAATATAAGACTGAAGACCAAAGATCTAAAGAGTGAAGATCAAGACTGACAACAATTTTAGTCAGCAACACACGGTTGCAATGAAATACCCTGCGTATTTTCAATGCGCGCTCCCCTCAACCCGACAACAAAACTTGGAAATAGCTGGTTTTGTGTCGCTCCCTACCCCTTAAGTATGCAGTTTCTTTCACCGGTCGGATCTTCATAATGTTGTTGCAACTCTCATAGCAGATTCAAGCATGGTAATAGAAGAATGTAAGTACTTGCAAGTTGTTGCTGGGAAATTGCAAGCTATTGTAAGCTATTGTAAGCTATCACAAGCAATATGTCACTCCGTCGGCAAATGTAGTGCACATTGAGAAAACGAGTCGGGGCACGGGAGAATGAGACAATATGGTGCTCTAAGAGGTGGTTTAAATGGGGTCAGTTCCAATGTTTCCGGTCTCGTGGCAACATTGGAGCCCTAAAAGTACCTAGAATTCCCCTTAACCCCTGAACGGCCCATTGGCCATCTCTGATCGTATGTACGGCTGTATATACAATCGTATTTGAGTTGCTCTAAAGACTTTCCAAAAAAAATTATGCATTCACCATCATACAATCCTTCAATATGTATGATTGTAACACTTAATTTCCAACTAATTCAAACTTCTGAATATTAATTGCAACCATATTTGGTACTATATCTTTAGAACCCAAGGACTCTTTAGAGGTTAAAGTGGCCCCCACGCAGAGAAATGCAGGACCAGCTCATTCCCAGTGTATTCACTGAAGATGCCCTGCGCCGTGAGAGGGGGCGCCACGGAGCAAACCCGCAAGCTGCGGCCCTCTCTCATATTCTCATAACTTATGCGACGTCGCACGGCTCTTCCTTCCAAGCCTCCTCGTGTGCCCCGCTCTCTCTATTCCCTTGTGTCCGTGCAACCACGATGGACAAAGACGCCCTCCGCTCTGTCTTCTCTCACGTCTCACGTGACGGATGGTCGCTTCGCTCCGATGTCCAGGTTCCAAACCTCACCCCTGTATAATAGATTCCTAGTTTATAGTTAGACTTGTACTAAAAAGATGAGCCGAAGTGGTTGATCATGTTTCTAGGGTTTGAAGATCACTGTGATTAACCTTGAAGTACTCTCTCAGTTATGCGATGTACGATTTGGTTGGATTGATATGGTCTTGTGTTTCTTTTTATAGCTTCAAGAGTGGCTGGAGGATTTTGCCGAGCGTTTGAAGGGGCGCACAAAGGAGGTCGCTGCTGAAGTGCTTCGCCTGGGGACAGAAACTGGTAATGTCGAGCTGCTTTTACAAAATAATTTCAACAGTTTGCGCGCTCTATCCGCCACTCAATTCATTGAAAATGTAAGTTCCTGAAGTGAGATTGCATCCCGAAGTGATTGCATCCCGTGTTGTAATTGGTATAGCCTTTGTTGCGAATTAGGGTTTCGAAGTGGTCGCATTCATCTGATTTGAGATATGTGACGACATTAGCCGTACCAATAACGATGTACTGCTTCATTTTCTTTGTTCGTGACTATAAAATTGCTGTTGCAGCGCGTTGACGAAGTGGATGAGGTGTTCGTGAAGAATTCGGAGCAACCAATTAGGCAGTCACGCGTTGAGAGCTACGACTCTCAGATAATACCACGTTACAAGGAGGCAGTGTTGACAGCTTGGGATGCGTTTGAAGAGTTTAATACCAGGAAGACCAGTCTCCAGTCCTCGGATGTGAGGGTAAGAATGCATCAGGTGTTTTTTTATCTTGCACACTATCTCCTTGGAAATTGTTTATAGGTCAGAATAGAATGTGATCGTTTTGCTGCTGTCATTTCCTACTTAAGGTAGGTAGCTCGAATTGTGTCCCCTCTCAGATAATGCGTCCTGTAGGTAGCCCAAGAATGAATATGAGGTGATTCTTGAGTGGATCCTTCTTAGTCATAAAAGAAAAGGTGTCTTCTATTGCAAGAGTCAATCACACTCCTTGATTTCACACTCCTTGATTTCACCTCATCTCTTTATAAGTTGCAGGGGAAAGGTTTATGGGAGACCTAGAATCACAAATAGGTGCCTACTACAAAAAACTTTGAAAATTCATCAACAATTCAATAATGTTTCAAAAAATATGAAAAAAATTGTGTTACATTTGGTATCCATTTCTCTTTGTCTGAAAATTAGAGCAAAAAATCTTCATGTCTTGGAAACGCCATGAAAAAGCAGATCAGCCCTTAAACTGTCGCTTTTTGAGCTACCTACCTTATAATCAGTAGATATCAGTGGAGGAGGAGGACTTATCGTAACAATGATATATTTGGATGTAGACTCTGCAAACCAAGCCAGTGATGAAGCTACCTCATGTCATTGGAACGGAAGAATTCTCGAGGGATCCCCATTGTGGCCTTGCAGGTGAGATCATTTTGCACCCCTTCAGTTTATGCTCAGTGTTAAGTTGATACCAAAGCTTTTAATTCATGTCTAGGGCATGGTTTGCTACCAAGTATTCACATTAATTGCTATTTTTAATCGTTGGCCATCTTGGTACTCAAGCGGAAGATCCTTCTAATAACTTGCATCATAGATCACTATCTATCCCTTCCACTGATGTGTCCATTTAAGTGCGGATTAGAAATTTTGCTTTCAGTATGGAATGTACATTTTCTACTATTGCTACAAAGAAATTACCCGTTGTTCTCGTACTAGAAAGTGAAACCGGTGGTTGTGTTCCTTGCTGGCTGTGTATCAACCTAAAATCTAAATTAAGGTTTTTGGAAAACTCAACAGACTTCAAATTTGTGGAGGTGAATAATGCAAGAGCTCCGAGTTCGGAGCCCGTTGAAAGTGGTAGTGACAGCGATAGAGACGAAGCGAGAATGGCTGCCGAAATGGTGGGTGAACGCACCTGGTTAGAAGGGGAGTGGTTTGCCACAGAAAGCGAGGCATCAGGCCATCAGGTAGGTTTAGAACCAAGTACACCAGGAGTTGCAAGAGGGGAATCTGTAATTCTTTTGTTGAACTTCTTCCTTTAAGCATACGTTGACAGCAGGCATGGTCTGATATACAGGGAGGTGTCTTGGAGCCTGCAGTCTCTGCTGCTCTAGATTTCAAAGCGATGTTGGAGGCTGCTCTTCGGGGGCCATCGTTCTCATGTATGTCGCCTGTTACTCTCTTGAGATTGTGCTTTTCACGAAGTTGCTTTTGGCTTTATTTTTTAAAGTAGTGTTCAGGATAAATATAGCTTATGTGTTGCCCTGTTATGCCTTATGGTTGGTCAAATGGTCGGTTATACCCATAGGTCGTCCTCATGAGCAAATTGTAAGCCACTAAGTTGCCTGCAATAACTTCATCGTTTATCAATTCAGATTGCAAGAATGCAACCGCAAAACATATAGATAGTGAAATTGACTCTGGCTCCATGTGTAAGATCCACGTCTTGCCACGATTATGAGATAATATTTGGTAACCAGCATCGCGCTAAATCTTGTTGCCTTGCTCCTCATATCGGATATCCGTATCGTAGTTGACGTTGTTAAGTATATACTTGAGAGTAAAAGCTATATATGCAGATTATGTTTTGACACGGCTTCTTGTCTTTTAGATGATGGGGGGGTCATATCAAATCTGGAGAATGCACATGTGCAGCACAGCTACCCGGAGAATGCTTCAACATCATTTGCACATGATACCGACAGCAATACTTCCAGGTATATATTGCATGTTTTCTCGTAGCGATGGAATCGTGAGCTAGTGTTCGTTATATAGCTTGGTGTACTTTTTGCCTTTTTCAAAGCGTTTGTTGTTTAGAGTGTCTTTAGCGACTGTGTAACACGTGCTTCGGGCATCCAGGGCTCACTTTCTGGGTAGGACGCTTTCTGGACTTAAATGGGTGGAAAATGCTGCTGAGTCACATTGAAGTGTAAACAGAATTACCAATATGAAACTGAGATTTGTTGCAACGACTGAAACGGTGTAATGCTCTTTTCTAATTGTGAATCTATAGAGTACAGTACTTGGGACTGTTTGTGGGCTTGCGAAGGTTAATGCGAAGTTTGGATAATGCTTCGGTGTTTGTCGTAAACTTAGTCTCCTGGGTGACATGTATTGTTATTGTTGATATTTATTCCGTTTATGGAGAGTTGAGCACTTCAGACACATGAGACTCCGCTTAAACTGGACAGTGTGAAGTTTGTTGGCAGGACAAGATCCAGTCCAAAAGAGAGTAAATTGGATGGGGACTTATCAACAAAGAACGGACATACACCTGTGGAACACAGCGTGCAATATCAGAATCAAGAGTTAACTTCGGAGGCCCTAGAGGAACCCACCAAAACAGAGTTGTTGCAACCTCCAATTCACGTATGCATTCTCCACCACAATCCAGTTTAGTGCTTTGTCCTGTTTTTTATTCTCGCTTTCAGGTTTGATCCCCAGAGACAACTAATGCCTACCAGTTTTGTACACTATTTAGTTGTGCTGTAACATACGATATTGACAATGTTTTGGAAACTGACTGAAAACATTTTAAGCATGATGATCAGAAACTATTATAGGGCTTTGCCAAATCGATTTAGAAGCCCTTCAAGTTTAAAAATTCACCAAAAATACATTTCTTAGATATTTAATTCTGATATGATTGTCTTAAATTTTGAGGTTATCAATGTGATATATATTACTTTCTTGTTTAATGTGTTTTGGAGTCTTAAATTTTTCTATACTTGGCAGTTTTTAACATGGTAAATTCGAGACATGCATGAACATTTTGATTTCCCGACATTTGGGGAAGTATATAATCGAGTTCCTAGTTGTCTGCTAACTCGTTTTTGGTTTTAGAAATACCGGATGCATTTCCCAGAATCTTTTCAATTAAATGATCACAATGTCCAAATTGACACGTCCTAATTGACTAAATGTGTCCATATTAACAGAAAAGTGTCCTAATTGACATGTCCTAATTGACAAAATAAATGACCAAATTGACAGTGTTCTCTTCTAGTATAAGAGGGATGGACACAAGTATCCGAGTATTCAGGGGATAAATTGAGTTATCCTTGAATCAGCGGAGCAAGGGGTGGCTTTAATGTGGTGGTCATTTTGGTTTGCAGATGCCGCCTGCATCGAATAGAAATGACCATGCGCGTGTCGCTGGTTCATTAGGTCCACAGAGCCCTTGGACTTCCACACCTTCTTTTACTCCCAGTCCACTGGACGGCTCTGCTGATGATCCAGAGCCGTCTCTTGGGATAAGTTTGAGGAGTGGCTCTCCTCCCAAAGGCATACCGAGTATTGTAAATATCCGAAACAACACCACTGGTACTAGCCTCTCATTGAACCTACATACCGAAGAAAGCAAACTACAACAACCTGCTTCAGAATACCGACCTTCTGCGACTCCTGACGACCCTCCAATGCCAACACTTCCAGATGGTCTGTTTCAAGGATTACAAGCGGCAATGCAAGCTCGCCAATTGCGATCACAAAGGAATGATGTTCCGCAGGAAGGTAAGGAAAGGCCGGATATGACTATAGCATCAGTATCTGCAGAAAAACCATTTACTGCAAGCAGGTCGTCACCGGTGAAGCTGAACCTGAAAGAAAGCAGGAGCAAGAGCAAGGTGGAGACGGCTTCAAGGTTTCAGAAGGGGGTATCAGCGTCAAAGACAACACCATCGCCGATCTCATTCCAAGGAGGATTATTTGATGACGATGATTTGGATGAAATGAGTGACTTTTTGTCGAAGGAAGGTACAGTAACACCAGAATTTGGGACTAAACAGATTGGAGACAACCAAGGTCCTTCGCTGACAGGGCCCTTGACCGCTGGTAGTAGCAGTATGGTTAGGAAGGGACTTTTTGATGACTTTGGTGATTTTTCTATAGGGTCTGCAAGTGAATCAGAAGTTGGAGGTGCAAGTAGCTCAGGACTGGGACAAAGGGCTAATGCTGTTACTACTTCCCAGCAATCCGTCTTGTCCCTTCCAGATAGGAAAGATGCAAGTAAATCCAGAGTCCTGAAGAAGTCATTGTTTGGTGACAGTGACGAGGAGGATAATGATTTGTTTGGCGATTAATCAGGCTCTTGCCCTGCCTGACGCTCTCTTTAGACCACGGGTTGGCTAACAATTGTGCTAAAATATTTGTCGGTTTAGGATTATTCTCCTGGTTTTATTGGTAGCGGTTCTCCTGGTTATTCTCTTCTGCGAGACAACCAACTCCTCAGTGCTGATGAGTCCTTGGTTGGAGAATTTCAGGGGAGAGCTCCTTTACTCTAACCCTTTCTAACGATACTGCCGTGGAGAGATCGATGGGCTCCTTGCTAAGGTGTTCCGAACTTGACACGTGGACTTTTGTCTATCAGGTAAACCTGAAGCACTTTTTCCGACAGTGTTGCAATACTGAAAAAAATTCCTCTTGTTTCCAACGCAATTTGTTATATTGTTTTGACATGTATTTTGATGCGTTGTCATAAATATGTAAGATGTTTTTGTATTGATTTGAGGTACATTCATTTATGTAGTCGCAATGTAAAGTTTGTATTATGAAAAATGTGCATTTACTCATTAAATTGCTTTAACATTGTGGATGCTCTGAGGGTGTTGAATCACTACATGATTTGAGGGGGGAAGTCATTTTCTTGATATAGATGTGTACTCAATAGGAGAGATTTTCAGGATTTACAAGAGATAAGCAATTTAAAATGAAGGTACATTGCTATTCAAAGCATAACACAATTTATGTTCCTTCAATGGTGGTTAGGTTTTTACAAGTGTACCTAAACACCTAATGCACATTAGAGTTCTGGGCTCCGTTTTGCAAACATGCATCAACATTTACAGTCGGGTCCATTAACCCCTCAAGGCCCAAGGAACCCACTTTGGGCTTTATGAGAACTCGGGCAGGCTCTATTGACTTTGTAATTTGGAATTTTTTTCATGAAATTTTTAGGATGGATGCTACTCATCATAATCTACATGTGAAGCTTTATTTCATGTCATTTGGATAAGTATTGCAATAGTTAGAAGGTTTTTTCAGTTTCAATGTCAAACCGGGCAGCAAAAGATATATTCTAATTTTTTTTTAAATTTTTTATAGAATTTTATAGATTGATACCTACTCAAAAAAATTGAATCACCCAATTCCAAATAATGAGGTAAGAGTTAAAAGGAGTTTTCTTTTGTGGGCAATGAAGGTAGGAAGAGGGTAGAAAAAACATATAAAGTTATCCTTTACTCTCAATTTTGAAAAATTACAAATGAAAATGAAAAATAAAGTTACTAATTGTCTGTTAGAGCATTCTCACCATTGGGATTAACAATTTTCAGATTCTTCCAAAACTTATTAGTATATTAGTTAGGGAATTACTACAGCGACACCCTAAATTGCTAACGGGACACCCCATAAGAGCATGAAATTTGATAATTTAGTGCTATTTTTGATTTATTAAGTAGTCCATCATTCATTCAATCACAACATTATCGCCTCCTTGAAAGAAATCATGATAAGCACCAAAAAAAAATTCAAATATTATTGCACCAATACTATTTTTTGATATATTTTTGCTTTATGTAACTCAAAAGTCTTATGTCTTTAGTTTGAAATTTAAGCACACCTATTTTTTTCCAATATAGCATTAGAATGATAAAGGTGAAGAAAATCTTTTGATCCAAATAAAAAAATCAGCAAAATTAGCAGTAAAAATCAGATTTTCATGCTTAGAGGGGGTGTCTTGTTAGCAATCTAGGGTGTTGCTATAGTAATTCCCTACTAGTTATATCTTTCATTCATCAATACCTTTCACTTTACAATTTTTGTAAAAATGAACCCAATTTTCTTTTTGGTTAAATTTTTTTATATATGCTTTCAACCCATTTTTTGACATATTGCAAAAATTGCACAAGAAATACAACATATGTGTTTTTTTCTTAAAAGTCTGAAAATCAAAATTTCACCTTTTGGAAGGACTAGAAAAACCTACATTTTGAAGTTTAGGCACATTGATCTTGCAATTGGTGGGGATATTCATTCTGAAATTTTGGGACAATGTACTTGTGCAAGTCAACTAAAGGATCCTACGGTTGGATTTGTTAAAAAATAAGTTTCAATGAAGATTTTGACCTTGGTTTGGGGACTAGTATTTTGAAGCAGTTTTGGGCCTCTAAACACAAAAGAATTTTAGGGGTTAAACTTACGAACTGCCTTTTTGAGACATTTAGATTTTTGAATGAAACATGGAGTACAATTGGTATATTTTTGTCCAAAAATTTATCATTGCATTCTCATGTAATCTCAATCAAGCTTACCAAATATCAATTTCAAAAAAGCAAAATTTCATTTGTGGTGAAATTTTAAAGCAAAATTCTATGGTTTTACATGATATTTTATAAAACACAATTGGTGATGAATTTTTGAGATTTGATTTCATAGGTATGAAGCAAACATCCATATGCACATCTTCCATGCTAAAAAATACCCCCTTAAGTAACAAAAATTTGATCAATACAAGATTCAATGATACTTGTGATAGGCCCAAATTTTGTAAAATACATATCTTTGTTTTTTAACTAGCTTTTCATCAAGTAAACAAGATATTATGTTCACAGATACAAATTTAGTCACAACATTTGAGTCAAACAACAAAAGTTGATTTTCATAAAAAATTATATATTTTACAAAACTTAGGCCTATCACAAGTTTCATTGAATCTTTTGTAGCTCATATTTTTGTTACTTAAGGGGGTATTTTTTAACATGGAAATGTGCATATGGATGTTTCCTACATACCCATGAAACCAAATCTCATATATTCATCACCAATTGTTTTTAATAGAATACCATGTAAAACCATGAAATTTTGCTTTAGAATTTCACCACAAATGAAGTTTTGCTTTTTTGAAATTGGTTTTTGGTATAACACAATATTCATTAATTTGGGAATTCTAGCACATTTTGGGACTTCTGGCCACATTTTCATTTCATGCCACATCCATTTTATTTCCACTTCTTCATAACTAATTCAGATTTAGACATCTGTCATCTGTATGTCATCTGTAAAGTATTAGTTGTTTTCTCACAGGTGTGCCAAACAAGATTAAGATGAGAGTTTTAGATTAAGGAGACATACAAATTGGAAATTGTCATTTCCCAAATTAATGAATATCGTGTTGTATGCTTGGTTGGGATTATGTGAGAATGCAATGATAAATTTTTGAACAAGAATATACCAATTATACTCTACATTTTGTCACAAAAATTGAATGGCTCAAATGAGCTATTTGTAACATTGCTAGACCAACTGTACAATTGGGTACCTGGTACATACGATGCTAGTTTGAGCCTGTGAGCTTTTTGGTTAAAACATGGAGTACAATGGGTCCATTTTGGTAGGAAAAAATATCATTGAATCCTTATGCAATGTAAAGCAAGTATACCAAATTTCAGTTCCTAACAACCAAAACTTCATTTTTGGTGAATTGTTTTGTAAGTAATTCATGGTTTTACATGATGATTTATTAAAAAATATTGGTGATGAGATTTTGAGATTTGATTCCATGGATATGTAGGAAACATCCATATGCACATCTTCCATGCTAGAAAAACCCCCCTTAAGTAACAAAAACTTTACCAACTAAAGATTCAATGAAACTTGTGATGGGCCCAAATTTTATAAAATACATATTTTTTTATGAAAATCAATTTTTTTTATTTGACTCAAATATTGTAACTAAGTTTGTATTTTTAAACATCATGTTTTGTTTACTTGATGAAAAGCTAGTTAAAAAACAAAAATATATATTTTACAAAATTTGGGCCTATCACAAGTTTCATTGAATCTTTAGTTGGTAAAGTTTTTGTTACTTAAGGGGGGTTTTTCTAGCATGGAAGATGTGCATATGGATGTTTCCTACATATCCATGGAATCAAATCTCAAAATCTCATCACCAATATTTTTTAATAAATCATCATGTAAACTATGAATTACTTACAAAACAATTCACCAAAAATGAAGTTTTGATTTTTAGGAACTGAAATTTGGTATACTTGCTTTACATTGCATAAGGATTCAATAATATTTTTTCCTACCAAAATAGACCCATTGTACTCAATGGTTTAACCAAAAAGCTCACAGGCTGAAACTAGCAGTTAGTATGTACCCGGTACCCGACTGTACAATACAATGATAGAAGACTTGACACAAAATTTGTTCTCTTAGTTTCAAAAGTGCCACTCATTGACAATTAATTGCAAGCATATCTTATAAGGAAACTCAAAAATCCAACTTGCATAGTTGGTGCCTAATGTGCTATCAACTTGAAATTGTGAACCAAGAAAGAGTGATTCAATACCAAATTTTTGCATGGTGCCACCCTATTTGTGAATATAGTCATTTTCTATATTTATTTACAGCTATTGTAATGTATTTCTATTGGGTTGGTCTCAACGTAAATTTTCTTGGCAAAAATTTGCCTAAATATTACCTTGACACTAGCCTAGCAATCACAACACAAGAAAAAATCTCTGAAAAAATGGATGAATTTGACGTACCCCTCCCCAAGTTTGCAACAGATTTGCCAAATTTTGGATGAAAATTACTAAAATTAGTATATTTTATGGTTGAATAGGCACACGTCAATGATTCTATCCAATTCTATCCAAATTTTCCTTACCTGCTTGCATGGTGGGGTGTCGCTCTACTAGCTAAAATCCAAAAAATATACACTGGTTGATCTTTTAGCTTAAAGCCCTTTGGGGCAAAATAAGGGGAGGCTACCCTAGATTTGCCTAGGTAGAGAACTTAATCAACAAATGATTTGAAATAGCAATGGAGAGTCACAAAGTCATGTGATTTTTCTCCTTGTTAATTTGTAGGTAGAAAGCTGGAGACCAGCCCCTCATGAAAGGTTGGTCTTTTAGACATTATAAATGACATTAAATAAAGAATTTCTACTAGTTACATAAGTTTTGTTCATGATCCAAGTTAAGGGAAGAAATTTTGGACCTTTGAAGAGAACTTCATTACATCTAAAATCAAGATCAATGTAAAACAAAAAGTCATGTGACTTCACAGACACCAATATAGTAATAACGAAATCACCAAGAATGTGTTATTTGTTAAATTGGGAAAATTGGACTTACCATTTTGTACTCCACCTTCAACCCAAAAAGTCACCTTAAACTAGATTCAAAGGTATCAAATTCAATCTGAGCCACTAAGATTTTTTCCCTTGCAAATTCCTCCTCTTAGATGAGGGCACGAGTACAAAAAAAATGTTGTGGGCTTGGTTTTAGGTGGTGAAGCCTTCAGAAGTCCCAAAATGTACTATTTTTCCCAACTTAACAAATAACGTGTTCAAGATAGTAATCCAAACACTTGTTTAGGATCTTCCATATAAATGTGGTTCACATTTTGTATGTGATGTACTACTTTCAATTCTAAATAATCTCATTTGTACTTGTGTATGACTTGTTTCCAATATCATCCAAAATTTTGATAGTCCATCCGTAACGTTCATCCAAATCCCCTAAAGGACTGAGCCCTTTTTTTTGTCAAAATCATTGAAAACTGCCACTTGTAGGGGATGAGTAAGAAGGTAGGTTCTTTTTTCTTTTTTGGGAAATCCAACCATAGGATCTTGCTTTAGACTAGAAGAGGTACTTGTGGGAAAAAAACCAGTTCATTCTAGATAGAGATGAGGGAGATATTTACATCTAAAGTGAAAATTAAGGTTTTTTTCTGTGTTGTCCAAAAAATTTAGAAGCCTTTAACCACTCTTACATGAAAAAAATTTCTCTACACAAAGTTGAGGTTTATTTTTTCCACATAGAAGACCAAATTAGGCATTTGTGGAAGAGTTTTCAAATCAATTGGAACTATACAACACATGGGAAAAAAACAGTAAGTAAGAAGAAGTAGAGAATGAGTCAAATCACTAAATTGTTAAGAATTTAATTATTGAAATGAAAAATGCAAATCCCAAGGGCTATAATGTTGTAATAAACAATCTACTTCTTTTGGTTTAGTGTTTTTTCCAAAATATTAAAAACTGTGGAAAATAAAGGACTTCAAAATTTATTTCATAGTAAAGGATCTGTAACTGCCCACAAACTAAATCATCTCATAACTTTCATCTCATTGATTGAAATTGAATGATTCAAAGCTTCCCAAGTGTAAAAAAATCCAAAGAACCAATTTCAAATTTGAATTTAAGAAAAATGAAAATTTTAAAGAAGTTTTTGGGCTGCCCAGATTGCCCTGCCACCCTCGGGCAACAAAAATTCTTGCATAACTTCTTTGTCAAATGTCAAAATGAGGAAAAAATTAGATGCCCACATAGATCTTTGAATTCCACATCTTCCATAAAAATTTCAAAAAATTACACAAAGTAGTTTAACTATAGGTACATGCCCAAAATTCCCATTGTCCCCCAAAGGGACATCAGTCCTTTAGGGGTTAATCAAACAACTACCGCATACTATTCACTTGTATGTTGTTTCACATAAATCAATATCATTGACAAAAATAGTGAATAAGATGAATTTGTAGATTTTTGGAATGTACGTATCTTATACAAATAATAAAAATACTTTTTAAAATTTGATATATGTACACCCAAGTGATTGCTATATCTACAACAGAGGGGTCAAATTGATCAATCAGCCATCCCTCCACCCTCTTCGCTTTATTCAGTCGTATCCTCTTTCACGGTTCTAGACTAGATTAGGGTTTTTGAATCCAAATGAGAACTCAGAATTCCTACATTCAATCTCTTGATGAAATATAACTAAACTCTTATATTATTTGGGAGGTAAAAGATCAAACTTTTCCACCTCTGCCTCCAAATCGATGTATATGTACTAATCTTTTAACAACCGTGGTTGATTATGGGGTGGACAGTCTTTTGTACGGTCATTTGGGGAAATTTTAAAACTATTGAATACAAATGTCTATCACAGATCTGATCATACAAATGGAAATATTTTGTAGGGTTTAGTGTTATGCATCATGAATTATGCTCACTTTTTAGTTATTATTAGGCCATCTTTTTGCATTCATTGGTGTATTTTCAACCAATACTCTTTTAGTTTTTTCAACCCTCTGGCCACATGTCACCTCAAATTGGCCTGGTTATTGTCTTAAACTCTTCACTTCCCAATTCCCTAAACATGCCCCCTTTGGCTAATCACCAGATTCATTGCCATTCTCTTCCTACACAGAGAAAAGGGGCCGGATCCACCACAAAGTGGTTGACTGGTCATTAAAGGGTTAAACTAAGCCAAGGCAGGAAGGGAGGATGGAGCAGGAAGAAGAGGGTGGGGACTGGGGAGGGTAGTGGGAAGGCTAGTTGCTAATTGATCAATTTGACCCAAGTGTACATATAACAAATACCTGGTGTACAGGTTTCAATTCCCCTAATTAAACCCTAAAGGACTAACAGACTAACTTGAGCTTTTACACTCATTCAAGCAAATCATTGCAAAGCCAAGATTTAGATAGTCTTCAGTCTCTAGGATGATGTGTGCTCCATCACTATAGTAGTGCCTGGCTAAGATGAACCCCTATAACAATAACGCTTGTTGTCTCTGTCCCATTCACTTATTGTTCTTGCCTTGTATAGGGGGAGCTTGGCTACAATTAATTTTTTCCTAAGATGAATCGTTTTTCTATCCAAGACCCTTAATCTTAGCTAGGCACTACTTCATAGTAGCTTTCTAATGCGCTAGTCCAATTCAGTTGTAAAATCATGTTTTAAGTCTCAAATTGTATCCTATTGGATTTTGTAGTGAAAAACCTTACTGATGGTAATGTGCTGATGCTTAAAATCTGGAAAAGAAGGATTTCACTAGCTTTGGACATGCATAATTTGTCTATTGAAAAGATTATAAGGTAGAGCCACCCATACCCAATCATTTAAGCTCTTACAAGACAACACATTAGAACAACAATGCAGCGCAAATTTTTCTTTGTTGGCTTCATACAAAATAATGCAACACATTTTTTCAAAATTTTTCATGCAAAATTGAGTTTTATACAAATTTTGAAGTGCATAAAGTGTTTTGAACCCATACACAATTACTAGACTCTCCTAATTCCAACCATAGCCAAGATACTTCTTGTTCACTACTTCCTACCTTCTTTCGAGACACATATCATGACTTCATTTGTCTTAATCTTAAAAAGGAAAAAAATTCACATTTCAAGGCTTAGAAATAAGCTGGTTGGACTCAAAACACCCTAGTGGTTGGGATAGAACCCCGGTTGGGAATGAGCGTCTCTACCTTACTGCAAATTTTGTGCCGTAGCAACTTATGCAAATTCATGATTTTTTCTGATTTAGTTGAGAACGTATGAGCAAAAAGCCACTGGAATCTTTATTTCAAATGTTCTTGCTGCCTGGCCTTTCAATTACTAGACATAAAGTATTAAATTAAACATAACTTTAAAACCCCTGCTCTAGATTTCGCGAAATTTGACATCTGCTCAAGGTAACCCACATGTCTATCTACAAGGAAATTCTCCACAACACTACATAAAAAAATAACAATGCAATTGGTTGCTCAAAATTCACCAATCCTTGCATTGCAAATGCAGAACTATAGAACTGAAAGAGCGTGCGATACCCCCATACAAATTCTTCATCAAAAAACTACGTTCATATACTTAGCGAGGGTAAAACGAAGTGATGAACCTTTCAAAAGTCATTACCAATGTCAGAAAAAACAATCCTATACAGCGAAGAACATAATTCTAGGGCACAAAAACTTGCAACAAAAAATGCATCCCTCAAAACTAAATATCAACAAACAACACCGATACTTCTCTGGTACACATTCTACACTAAAACCACAGAATGAGTTATCCATCTGAAAAGTCACA
>OY987242.1:17732444-17774905 GCA_963920765.1 Ulota crispa
AGCGCTATCCTCTGCACCAAAACACCCCAACCAAAAAAAACCCTCTCGTCATACTCGCATCCACTTCCGCCATACCCACACCAACTCCACCCTTTGGCCACCATCGGAACCACACAACACCACAAACCAGTTCCCATCATTCGCACCTGATGCTTCAGCAGTGTCATCGACAGAAGCTCCTCGTCGGGGCTCGACTCTTCCTGCTCATCTGCCAACGCAAACGCCTGCCAACGACAGCGCACGACCATAATCAGAACATAACATCGCATCATCCAACACATCCGCTCTCGTCATATCCCCCAATCTACGACACACCACCCCGACCCGTATCAGGGATCCGGCGCGACAACATCCAAAGCTCATTCCAGCGCCTCAGCACCACCACTGGCTTGCGACCAAGCGCAGGACCCCCCCCAAGGGGCACACCAACACACTGCCCATGCCAAAATGCACAACCACGCAGCGCCCACGGAGTGCCTCGGTCCGTCGGCGATCACGCCGGTAGGACGTATCCTCAGACACCTTCGCTCGGACCCCACAAAATGTCCCTTTCATCGACACGCGGTCGCCAGTACCTGGAAAACGGCTTGGGTTGCTAGCTCCTCGCTCCGCTTCGCAGGGTCCACCACGCCATGCAGTCGTTGATCCGCCACTGCAGCCAGGCGTATCCCATCCCTCAACCCTGCGAATGAGCTCATGGTCCCGGGTAACACCCTACCCGTACTCCTCTCATATGATGTGCTCACCTCGCCCGACCCAATCCTCTGAGTCATATGAGCTCGTACGAACTCGTTCGCGAAACTCTCAGGCCTGTACTTTACCCCCCTTCTCTGCGCTTCGGTGGCTGCCATAATTCCCAGCGCTGTGGCACTGGTCACAGACGACTCCACATTCCTCAACGCCGAAGACTTCCCCGGAGCGCTCGGAACCAACGGCCGAGATCGAATCGAAGCAAGAGACATTGCCGCTGCCTTGCTCGTCAAGTGCGTATATCGCTGGACAAATCTCGCAGACGAGGGATCACTAGGTTGAAATGGAAACCCGTCTGCACTTTCCCGTGGCCTCTTCCTTTCACCAGCCCAGCTGGGCAGCTTCCGTTTCCCTCGCGGCATCCCACCTATCTCCCTCAACTCAGATTCCTCTTCGTCTCCGTCGCTACCATCGCTCGTCAGATCCACGACGGCCTTGCCGCCGAGAACGCCGGACGCCCGAGCGTTTCCCACGACGCTGTTCCCCTCGAACGTACTTCTGACCCTGTCTTCGTTTCTCGACATGTTGTAACTGTCAAACATGGCCACAGGCGAGCTGGAATTGGAACGACTGGGCCTCGACACGTCTGGTGACACCCCTTCGGGGTACGTCCAGTTCGACGCCAGCACAGACCCGTCGTTCTGCTGCGGCCTCTCAAAATCCAGATCCTCATCCTCCAGATTCAGCGGTTCGTAATAAATCTGGTTGGTGTACCGGTCCCCGTTCTCGAACGAAATCACCTCCTCGGAGGTGTCTTCCAGCCCTGCTATGCAAGAAAAAATGAATGCATGAGATTCTCCTTACGTTGAAGTTTCTTCTTGCGTTGGGGTTTCTCCGTCCGCGTCACATGCATATACTTGCCTATTTTACGCCATAACCACTTGCAAGTTGCAAGTTGAACTCCTATCTGCTTTTGAACTAATTTAACAGTATAAAATAGATCAATGAACTTGAACGCAATCTACAAATGCAGTTCAATCTAGCTATTCTTCGGTCAAAGGGCACATCTTCAGCACTATATCTGGAAGTTTCTGTAAGAGTGCTGATGAAGATTACAAAGGCCGCTTTAATCACAGCAAGGTCATCTATGATCGGACACCTTTACAATTGACAAGTACAAACCGTCACAACAAGGACACACACATCTCCTAAGCGCAAGAGTTCATACAGCTTGAAATAAGCCTAATCGAAATCTAACCTTCTCGACTCAGACTTAGATCATGTTGCCAGGAGCGTTCTTGTGTGGCCTCGTGTGCTGAAGGCGCCAGCATCCCGCTATAATGCCCCTCCGGCACAGCGGGTGTGTGCGGCGCTATCTCGAGTTCCTGGTGCGATAGAGGAGGCCCGAGAGCAAGCATCGTCTCGTCAATATCCATCTCTTTATTCCCGACGGAGGCAGCCTGGAACTTTTCAAGCGCCTGAAAGAAACTTAAACAATCAGTTCTGGCTCATAACGTCGACTTATCCTTCCTCCCGACCACATCTCCTAAATCTGCCCGAAAAGCTTCGCAGATAATACGCAGCACAAGCCTCAAACCTCAAGACATGATATCAACCAGTTTAGCAACGATTCTCAACTGAACCCTAAAACCTTGAATATAAAAAATGAGCCAATGCAGAGGAACGAGCAACGAGCAACCAGATGGAAAAAAAAAAGAAACGAGCTCCCTCACCGAAGTTGGATCTTCTTGCAAGATGTCCAATAACTCGTCGAGTAACATATCCGGCTCGCCATCTCCTTCGTCACCGCCAGGGCGGTCCTGCCAATCCTTCTGAGCTCCAGCCAGCTCACCACGCCCTAACTCGCCAAGGCCATAGTCCGCCAACCTTCCGTCCCCCGCGCCCGCGCCCGCACCTGTTCCCCCATGGTGCGCCCCCTCATCGGGATGACGGAAGAGAGAAATCACACTTCCAAACATATCGCCCGTCGCTACGGTGCCGTTTTCCCCAGCACGCAAATCATCTCAGAATTCCTCACTACTACGCCATCGCTCAGCTTCGTCCTCGCTCCGCAATCTTTCTCTCTTTCAGTTTGTGTATGCAGATCTTAGCATTCCAATCCTATGCCATCGCCACAATCCATTAAAATCTCCGTCAAATTGAACTAAGCGTGAAGTCTACCAAGTCTCCGTCAAATTGAATATCTAAGCGCCAAAGAAATCAAATCTGCGTCGAATTCGAGGACCTTCTTCGACAATGACCAAGGCCTGAATGGATGGATCACTCCTACAAACATCTCGAAGAAGCCACCAACCAGAACAACCTCGCACCATCGCCATCGGTAAAGACTTCAGACGCACCACGGCGCACGCGCGCTGTGACCTATTGGACCTTTCCATCCCATGTTTCACATCTTCTCATCCATGCAGATGAACTGCGTTCATCCGGGTCCCCAAGTCCGTCCTCGAGTATTCGTCACTGCCTAGTCTATACCGGATGGATGTTTGTTTGGATGGATGTTTGTTTGGATGGATGTTTGTTTGGATGGATGTTTGATTGGATGGATGTTTGATTGGATGGATGTTTGTTTGGATGGATGTTTGTTTGGATGGATGTTTGTTTGGATGGATGTTTGTTTGGATGGATGTTTGTTTGGATGGATGTTTGTCACATTGAGATCTCCCAGACCGTGTGTCTCCCAGTCGTGTGCTTGGTACCATTGGAGGTGTTGTGATAGAGCTACAAACTTTAAGGAAAGTGCTAGGAATAGAATACACAACAAGGACACAAAAGAGATATAACAAAGTATGCAAGGAGAAGAAGTAACAAGTGTAATAATCCAAGTAGGGTTTCCCTACTATATACAAGGGAAGATCAAATATAGAAAGTAAAAGTCCTTCTCTACTATTGGTCCGTGGAATCCCTTTACTAAAGTAAACTCTTGTGAACTCTAGTTAAGTATGTGGAGAGTGTATTAATAGAATACTTATCTCAACACTCCTCCTCGATTGACACATAGTTGTATGTATACCTAAACAATAATGTTCTGTATGATAACTCCCGTAATCTTGTAAGATATACGGTTGTTGCCTCATTAAAACCTTATCCGGGAAAACCTTGTTAATGATCAAGGATAAAACCATGGATGAAGGAAAAAGAGTACAACACCTTCAACAATCCATTTACATGATAAAACCCAATGGGAAAAATCCATGGAAGGATAGCAAAGGTTCCTATAATATAAACCTATTGAATTTCTTGCTCTAAACTGTTGAGTCGCCGCATTCCAATGCTATGAATAAGTCAATGAATGAGTATATGATAATAGGATTGAAATCAGCATCATTGTACCCAGTGATTTCTAGAGTTCCACCATTGGTGTAGTGTAGGGCCAAGTCTTCAGTGCCTCTGAGGTATCGTAGTAGATGCTTGACTCCATTCCAATGACACACTCCTGGTTTCTGGCTATGCCTAGTAAGCACCCTTGTGGCAAAAGAAATATTTGGACGTGTGTATGTAGACAAGTACAAAAGAGCTCCTACGACTGCAAGGTACCTTTTCTTGTCATAGAACTCCTCTTCCTCCTCGCAAGGACGGTAGGGATCATCAATTATGTAGTTAGTAAAACAAAAGATTTACGCAAGGAAGCATACTCCTCCTTGATATCAACTTTCCACTTTAACCAATCAAAGTAACCCATTACTTTATTTATAGGATTGATCATCTTTATCACTATGTCTAACAAGACATGGAATAATTTTCTTGTACAATATAGAACCTAAGTAGGCCAATGGTCCATGCCTAGTTGAGAGTTTTTGCTATCTTTTTAAGATAATACAAACCGGATACACCAGGTGGTCGGATCGCAATCTGGTACAAACCCCTTGCCCGTAGCAAAGGCTGTTTCCACAACTTTATCATTAGGTGGTTGGACCGCAATCCAATACAAACCACTTACTGCAGCAAAGGCTTTTTCACAACTTTATCAAGTGGTCGGATCGCAATCCAATGTAAACCACTTGCTATAGCAAAGAAGGTTCCCACAATTTTAGTATTATGTCACAAGGCCCACTTGGAACTTACATTTGTAGCAAGAATGCATCTCTAACGGATGCTTATCATTGTTGTTATAAAAGAAACAAAAGCAATGTCTTACAAACACAATGATAAAAATTAGAAGTACTTATAGTAGGAGGTTGGTCAGAAACAACGCACCTTGTTAAGTGTTCCCATAAATATGAGCTTTTGCAATTCTTGTTCATGGAAGGTAATTGCTCCCGTCAACCTCCAATTGTGCAAAGAGAAGTGGTTGAAGCACTAGTGTCTCAACGTTATGAGTAGCTGTTGGCACTATAATAGATGTGGCAGTAGAAGAACATATAGTAGCCATGAGAGATGAAGAACTATACTCATAAACTCCCTCAAAGATATTAAAGCAGAAGAGTGTACTGATAATGTGTTGGATAACACGTTAAGCTAGGTGGTTAGAGCTTTGTGCTGATAATGTGTTGGGTAACACGTTAAACTAGGTGGTTACAACTTTGTGCTGATAGCGTGTTGTGATAGAGCTACAGACTCTAAGCAAAGTGTTGGGAATAGAATATACAATAAGGACATAAAAGATATATGGAAAGGAAGAAACACATTATCAGCACGAAGCTTTAATCTCCTAGTTTAACGTGTTATCTAACACATTATCAGCACAAAGCTCTAACCTCCTAGTTTAACGTGTTATCCAACAGTTTTGTTGCATTTGGGCCTACGGTGGGAAAGTTATTGAATTTCAAAAAAATTATGGATTCATAATTTAAAAATCTACTAATTGGCCAAAGATAAGTTATATGTAAAAATAGGATAGAGTACAAGTTTAACTAAAGTAAAATTTGGATGTCCACTTAAAAATAAAGTAGAGTACAAGTTTAACTAAATTAAGGTACAAGTTTAACCACGGATGGCATGAAGAGATGGCATAGGGGGGTGATTTTGGGCCAGCAGCATAGAACCACACTAGTACAAAGTGAAGTCAAAGGATGGTATTTGAATAGGGACCGACTAGGTGGACACCCCCCCCATTGCTACGCGGATATCCTCAATAGCCAAATCTATTAAATTTGAGATTATTATTACACTGAAATATGAAATAAAATCAAAGCAATAGTTTAGCATACATCTGTGTTTACAAGCGCTCCAAATATACAACAAATCTGTCTCATTTGTGACACAGGCAAAAGTTAAACCAATAAATGAAGGGAACAACTGGTTTAACTCCTAGCCATGTCACAAATGAGGCAAATTTGTTGCATTTTTGCAACTCTTGTAGATGCAAATGTATGCCAAAGTATGATTTTGATTTATTTCATCTTTCAGCGTAATAATAATCTAAAATTTAATAGATTTGGCTAGGGGTGTCCGCATAACAATTGGGGGGCGTCCACCTAGTTGGTCCCTTTGAATATTGTTGCCCAACTTACAAGTGTGCAAAATTTATCTACTATAATTTGTTCATCTCCATTCCCAAATTCCAACCGCTTGAGGAACAAAGACCTAACTTAGAATCCAACTTGAAGCAAAAAGCAAAGTTCAAATGAATCCATTGTATAAGTAAATAACTCATTGAAGAATATTCAACAATAAAAACACGTACTCATTACAAAATATTTAACCTTATAAACATTAGAATTAAAACTCATAATATAGAAAATCTACCTACCAATTAATTTCTACCTCTTGTGACTTTATACATGACATATTTAAATATCATTTTTGAACTTCACCTCAATTGAAAAATAATCTATCTACGTCATACTACTAAAATCACAAGGCCCTCTCTAATATCACATTTTTAGTCTCTACTAAAATCACAGTGATTTTTGTGATATCACATTTTTAGTTTTTGTGATTATGTTGTACTACTAAAATCACAAGAACCTTTAAAATATCACATCTGCACCTCTATAATATCACATCTCCAATTTTTGTGATATTGTACTATTAAAATCACAATGATCTATGTAATATCACATTTGCACCTCTCTAGTATCACATCTCCAATTTTTGTGATATGATTATATAGGCACAATTTGAAGACTTTTTGAAATTTTTATTTTACATTTTATCTAACATATGTAAATCTTAATAAAATCTAATGGTGAATGCATAGCTTAGCAAATGCCAATTGCTAATGTGTGTAAGAAATCCACTTCCTTCAAGTCAGCATATCTTAGGCTCAGTCTACTGCACATATGTTGATGTGGGGCGAGGGTGAAAAACCTCAAGTTTTTCACTTATCAAAAAAATGTGAGAGTTTAACTATTGCCATCTACTGATTGAATTAGGGAGTTTTGAATTCATTTTTGAATTCAAAGACACTTCATTGGTTCAGGGTATGGAGGAGAATACAATTGAACAATATAATTACAGGGGACAAATTATTACCAAGACCCTTCTTCGTGAAAAAACCTGAGATTTTCCGCCCCTGCCCTACACCGACGTATGTGCAGTAGACTGAGCCCATATCTTACTATCAATCCTTCCAATGAGTTTCGATTTTTTGCTCTAGCACACGCTTTGCGTGCATGCATATGAAATCAGCTATGTGATAAGTCCAGTCTTATTCAAATTTCTCATCCATGAGGATGAGCAACGTTCATCCGGGGATCCTCACCCATTCCCAAGTCCGTCCACCATTATTCGTCAACGTCCAGGACGACGACGACCTTTTCAGACGGCGCTTTGGAATCGTCGACCTGGGTTTTGGAGGAGTTTGGGCGGAATTCACCGTCCTGTGACTACAGTACTACAGTGTCTGCATTTCAGCATATAAATTAACTTAATTGGGTTGAATACAAAAGTGGAACAGAAGATTCGGAGAAGGCGGAGCCGCGTTTGTCTGAGATGTTACTGGTCTACCGTGGCTGCTGCCTGCAAGTCTGCAGGGGAGCAAGCCACACAAGAAATGTGGGCTTGTCAGGAAAGGTAAAACTTGTGTCCTGCTGCTGGTGGGTGGAGTGTTTTCTTGTTGGTCAAGCGACATGCACCGAAGAATACAAGCAGGTAAGAAGAAAATGGACAAAATCATCCAGGTGTGCACATTGTTCTTTGTCTATGCATTCATCTGTGCATACACATTCATCCACATGTGCATATTCATTCATATGTGCACATTCATCCATATGTGCCCATTCATCCATATGTGCACATTCATCCAGGTGTGCCCATTCATTCATGCATACACATTCAGATTTCAGCCGTGTGTGCACATTCATTCATACACTCACATGTATCCATGTGTACATGTTCATCTACGTGTGTGCACCATCCATACATGTACATTTGTCCATGTGTGCATATTTATCTATGAACCTACTAATGTTAGTAATTTGGCAAACTTGTTATTCATTTGATAGGGGTTTTGCAACATCATCCATTTTTTCACCTAGTTTTTCTAATGTTAGATGGATGATATCAAAATTAGATGAAGATTGTGGCAGAATTTTGCCTCAGAAAATCTTGATGAGTGTCGTTGTTAATTATGGGCAGTTTACATATAAGGGCATGATATTATCAAATATTTACAAAAATAGGTGCATGGTTTGAAAGTAATTACAAAGAATGCACAAACAAAATTCAATTTAGCCCCTAAAGGTCCAAGTGGCCCCTTGGGGATGTTACAAACCTCCCACGATCCGTAATTTAAATCACCTAAATATTCAAGTATAACAACAATCAATATATAATAAACTATAAAAACAACAAGGAGCTCAACCACCTGACCATAGAGAGAGACTAATTCCCAAAAGAATTAGTCTTTTCACCCTCCAAGCCCCATCTTATACTATTTGTCCTTTTCATAAAAATAGAGTTACTTTAACTATTTTTGGCTTTCTATCTTCAATACTCCCTCTGTTCCAATATAAAACTTCAAATTAGGCATAGTTCTTGTCCCACTAAAAAGCTCCTTTTTGCTCATTTCAATTCTTGAGAAAGCATTTGTCATGTCCAATGATCTCATGGGGGCAAGTTAAGCAATTAAAGAGCATTCCTCTCCTAACAAGCTTGACCTTGCCCATATGAGGTATCATTGTTGCTACTATTCTTTATATCATCAATCATGAGGAGCTAGCAATATGTACAAATATGGTACATTTTGCATGGAATTTGGGTGCCTAGATGGCAACAGCAAAGCTAGAGATTTTGTATACATTTGGTAGATGGTATATTGATTCTAGAATGCAAGTGTCATTAGTACAAAGATTAAAATAATGAGGAGCCGGCAGCCTTCACAAACTATGCACAAATACGATACTTTTTGCATGGAATTTGGGTGTCTTAACGGCAACATATGAACTTGAGATTTTGCAAATATTTGGTAGGTGGTATATTGATTCTAGAATGCATTTGTCACTAGCATGATGACTAAAAATTTAGTTAATCCCTCATGGAGAAGTTTTTTGGAGCTTTATAATGGGACGGAGGGAACATTCATTTACAACCTTCCACTAAACTACAAGTCTCAATTATACTTAGAATTATTTTAAGTATAACGTCACATTATATCTCATCTTTTACTTTCCGTTGTCTAACTTCAAGTTCCAACTGTTTGTCTTGTCATCAAGTGTACCTCCTGTACACTTGTCATCCAATGTACATCCCGTACCCTTATCATCCATGTAGAGTTGTCTAACTCCAATGCATAAATCCATCATCTGCACATGTCTGCCTTTCGGCCTTTGCATCTTATCTACTAATTTACAATTTATAGTAAATTAGTTCCTCACCGATTGTTTAACTATTAATTCACAATTCATTGTGAATTAATTCCTTCATCAATCTTTCATCCATCCTCAATGGTTTAATTACTAGTTCACAATTTATTATGAACTAGTTCATCCATCAATGAATTACTCATCCATCAAGCAATCATCCGTCAAGGGTCATGACAAGGGGCCAAGTGGGGTTTCCAACTTTCAACTAAACTATTTTTTGTGATTTTTTGAAACTTTTATAGAAGATGGGGAATTCAAAAATCAACATGGAGTCTAATTTAGGTAGGAGCACCCATTGCCAACATTGTACCCAATGGCGTCATTCTCTACACAAAGTAGTCATTCTAGAACTTAAATTTAGGTATGCCATAGATAGCTTATCATTTTGGTGAACGACAATTAAGCTATCTATGGTGTACCTATATTTAAGTTCTAGAATGACTACCTTGTGTAGAGAATGACGCCATTGGGTACAATGTTGGCAATTCCTACATTTTTTCTTCATTTTGACATTATATTGAAGAAGTTATGCATGAACAACTAAAAAATGGGAGAGGGCAGGTAGTCCATTTTTTTTTAATTGAAAATTTTAAAAATAAAATCTGAAATTGGTTCGTTAAATTTATGCATATGTGGGAAGCTTGGAATCATTCAATTTTGATGATGAGATGAGAGTTATGAGAAGTTAGTTTGCCTATAGGTACAGGACTCCCAAACCTCCATTCCTTTTGCCAATCGTAAACCTTGGTGTTTTACTTTTTTGAGCTCTTTGTGTATTTGTTTTTTGATTAATTATTTTCCCAAATTGTAGTATGCTAAGATTCCTTGCTTTTTACCATTTGGATCAAACTAATTCATATTTTTGAATTTTACATAAATCCTCCAATTTTGCCTAGTGTATATGCAAATTTCATGGCCTTATGGCATTGCAAGATTTTACAAAGTATGTTTCACACCTCCAATTCATTTGAAAATTCTCCTACACTTACCCAACTTGGTCTTCTACTTGGAAAGAATAAACCTCAACTTTGCTTAGAGAATTTTTTTTGATATAGGAGCTGTCAAAGGCTTCTGAAATTTTTGGGCAGCAAAGGAAAAACTTTTTTATTCACTTGAGATGTCAATATCTCACTCCTCTACATCTAAAAAGAGTTGATTTTTTTCCTCAAGTATCTCCCATAGTCTAAGGCAAGATCTTACGGCTGAATTTCCAAAAAAAAAAAGTCCCACCTTTCTATTCCTTCCCCCAAAAGTAACGGTTTTTAGTGACTTTCACAGGAAAAAGGGCTTGGGCTTTTAGGGGTTAAAAGCAATTATAAATAGGGGCACAAGTAGAATCCATCTTAAAGCAGTTAAAAATAGGAGCTTGATTTGAATGCAAATTGCAAACATGGGCATGGTTTAGAAATATTTACAAACAGGGATACACACACTATATTGCAATTGCTTTTCAGTCTCTACTTGTAATCAATTGCCAGTTAATATGATGCTTGTTTCTCATCACCTAACTTCTGGTTCTTCCAAAAAATAATCATTAACAACACCGCTTATATGCATTGTGTCCTTTATTGCAGCATTTGAATTGTTCTTTAGTTCATTAGAAATTTGTATATATATCCATGTATGAATATTTTTTATAGAACAAACACCATTTTTTTGTGCTCCATCTTAACTTCAAAGAAAGGGGCATTTAATAGCTCAATTAGGTAAGCACACTGTCTAAGAACCATCATTTGATCAAAGGTTTACTTGATTGACAATCATATATTTCCAGGAGGATGAGGACAGTCAAAAATTTCAAAAATATTGTAAAGTGCAACTTAGAATAGTGATTTAATGGCAATATTCAAAGCTGTACCCATCATCCATAAACCATGTCCGTATGATTAGATATCTAAGTTGAACTATCATTTTATTTTGTAATAAAATGAAACAGATGATTTTATTTATTTCTTGTTTGTTTAATAAAGGCATCTTTAAAGGGTCATTTGAATTACAAAACTTTTTGACAAGCGAAACATGCCTTATATTCTTTGATTTCTAAAATATTTGCATAAGGTTTTTGGGAGTGTACCATTATTTATATATGTGATTTTTTTAATTTATGAATTAATGATTAAGACATGTATAAAATCCACAGTTGTGTTCAATTGTTGTTCAAAATTTACACTTTAGGATCTATATATACATGCATGCACACATGCCTATATAGACACACATATGGTGAGGCAAGCAAGCCATATAAGGTGCTCATTTTAAAAGGTAGTTTTGGTTTGCTACAAAAAACAGATTGAGCTCTTAACACAAATGTTTTTGCTTTTCTATATTGTTTAATTGCAAGAATGAAAAGCAGATATATGTATTAACCTCTCAATTAACCTGTAATTCTAAAATTTAGGATTTGTTGTTTGTGGTTTTGAAAATTTAACAATGGCACCTCAAGACAACAACAAATAGAAGGACCACATTTGGTAATTAATGTCCATTTTGATCATTAGTCCTTCTTTAAAACCAATGTCATGGTGGAAAAGTTGTTTATATACGTCAAACTAAAAGTTTTTTGCAAAATCCAACATCTATCCATATAAAAAAATGCCCACTCTCCATAATGTATTTTGTGTTGGTGTGTTTGTTTGTTCGTTGGTTTGATAATTAGTGATTGGCCAAGGGCCAAGGGGCAAGGTGAAAGGACAATGGCATGGGTGTTGGGTGTGGAAGGGCATCCTTTGTGGAAACCCATTGGATCTTTTTCCAACTTGGATTTAAAATTCAACTACAAAGGGGTGGGGAGGGAGAGATAAGAGGCTAATTGATTTGAATTTAAGGAATGGATTGAACCACATTGGAGATTTTATTAATTATGAAATTGAAATTCAATATTCTTGAAGGGGTAAGTTGCATTTTTCTATTTCATTTTTCTAAATTTAAATTCAAAAGTGCCTCACTTTTCTTCTAATTTGTTTATTAAATTCAGCTATTTAAATTGATGTAATACCAATTTGTTTTTTTAAATGAAGTTTCTACTAAAAATTTCAAGTTGAAATTCTATAAAAAAAAATGCTAAATGGGGTTATTTATGCTAGATGGAAACATTGCATTTACCTTTGCCGTGCTAAATGGGGCAAAATCCTTCTTTAGTAAATCTTCCTCTTTTTTTGTTTCTCAAATTCCCCCAACTTGAATCCCACACCACTATGATAGACGAGTCTTGAGACCATTTCAAGATAGCGAAATGGGATTAGGACTCGTCTATCCTTTTAAAAAAATGGCCACAACCTGTTCGTTGGGTAATTCAATCGGCCAACGTCAACTTCAACAAACAAAGAAAAAACGTTTGGTATATTGTGACCATTGTTTAACGTAATATTTGGAAGGTGAAAGGACATTCTCAATGAACCTTATTAAATAACTCTTACTTTATATTTTAAATTGAACACAAAGGGGTGGGAAGGGAGACAAAAAGACAATTGAAATGAACCCCTATGAATATTTTTAAGTTTAAATCTGAAATTTAAAACTAGAAGAGGTATAGATCGACATGAAAAGACATATTTAATTAATGAGCTCCATTGGATAATTTTTGATTAGAAGAGGTATAGATTGACATGAAAAGACATATACATTGAGTCCCCACTTAAAATCTCACCACTATTCAACCATGGTAAATGGGTTTACCAACTTGTATACTTAATAGAACAAATGGAATGCCCTGTTTAACTAGATTTCCACGTACTAAATTTCTTTAATTAAAATTAAAACTTTATCTTTTGGAAACACACCCAAAAAGTTGAGAGATCTTCCATGTTTTGCTTACATACGCAAAGATATTTTGATCTCTTGCTTACATGTTGGGAGATGTTTTGGTGGTTTGCATAACCACATAATTAATGAGAAATCAAGAAAGTTCAAAATCATCTAAATAATCCATATTTAGACAGAGGTGGCATTAAACACATCAATTACAATAATTGTAAGATATTATGCAATAGTTCTAATCTTGGAATGAAAATGAAACATATATAATTTAAATGTTGTAGTCTATGTTTTTTCTATTGCAGTATGATGCAAGTTTGGATGATGTGAATTTGGATCTCCACCCTTCCGGTTTGTAATCCTTGTGAAGCTTTATTTGTATGAAATTTATGAAAGAAGATATTTTCTAAGCCATACTGGTGTTATTGTTAAAACCATCAAGTGCACATATAATTTATTTTCCTCCAAAAAAACGCACTAGAATAAAAGAAACACATTCAATCAAGTTCATACCAAAAGCATGGCAATTTATCAAAGTTAATATTTCCTCTTCCTTTTTTTCAACCCTCAACTCGTTTATATATTTGGGCCTCAATAAAACTTTGTATAATCAAAAGAGCAAATTTTACATGAAGAAACTCCCCATTGCATAACTCTATCTACAAGTACAAAAATCTCAAACTATTGTGTAAAGGGCATTGAAAATTCTTGAACTTTACAAAGCTTCATGCCAAAAGTTAGTCAAATTTACTAATTGGCACAACAAGTATTGAAACTTTAAACAACTCTTGTAAAATCAATCTTTTTTCAAATATAGAATGTAGCATACATTAAAAAGTTCCCAAAGTGCTATTCCAATGATATAAAACTTGCCTTTCTATTTCAAAATGTAATATAATCAAAACCTTTCTAAGTTTATGCTCAATTGTTTTGAAGTTTGGACACATAACAAACAAAAAAGTGGACCAACATGAAGAACCTAGAAAACAAAAAAGCCACAAATTTATTTTTAATTTATTGAGCTTAGTTTTGTTATGCTATGTCAAAAGCAAAAGGTAAAACAAAAAAGGCTTTTTATACCCAGTAGTGCAAACTATTATAGCAACAAGACTACATCAATTAACCAACTTCTTACAATGTTTGTAACAAGCTACAGTTAGTGCATGTTGAAGTATTATTGCATTATAGTAACCTCAACTTATACATATATATATATATATATATATATATATATATATATATATATATATATATATATATATATATATATATATATATATATATATATATATATATGTAGTATATGTAGTAGCTGCATGTACTTGTTTTGGCAATAATCCAAAGATTGCGTTTTTTCTAACATGATAAATCCATGTAGACAAATTTAAGGAATATTTATTTATAAGGGCACAATGAGTGTTTTTTTTTGGTATTGTACATAAATAGTAAAAGCTTACATGCTCCCCCTATATGTAGAATTTTTGGAGGGAGGTAGGTGCATTGGCCAAAATCAAATAAGGTAATTTCAAATTTGGCTCCATAAGGCCTAAAAAAAACCTTGGGCACAATTGTCTAACTAATGTGCAAGTATTGCATGTCTCTTGCCTTAGTTTCTAAATATTCTTGAATTTTAGCTGCAACTTTTTGTCACCTCTTAGGGAACAAATTCACAATGCAACCTTTGTAATGCAACATCCCTCACGCACTCTCTAGTTGAGATGCATACTCATAAAATCTGTTCATAATTTTGGCCATTTAGAGTCCCACTATTTGATATAACCTTTAGATACTGTCACTCATAACATACTGTAGGTTGAGAGCAGAATCAGCATAAAATAATTCCCCAAAATTTTGCCCAATTATTTCATAAATTATATTTCAAAAATGCCCAATGTCAAACAAATCAAAAAATTGAAATGCCAAATATTATAAAAGACATTAAGCTTAATTAACAATGGAAGGTCAAGGTTGATTTCAAGAGGGCTCAATCTACTCAAATTTTATACCAAGGGCTAATTTTAAAAAGTGAAAGATGCTTAGAAAAAGGCTTAAGTCTATTAGAAAATTTGGTTGCATACCAAATAACAACAACTTTTTTTGAAAGTGCCCAATCTTGTTTAATTAAAAAATCAAATGCCGAATTAGTTTTTTCTCAAAAAATAAATGATTCGGCACAGACATGTTGAATTAGCTCTCAACCTACAGTACTAAACTTATATAAATTACTGTAAACTATCTTATTGATGTGCCGTGCAAATTCACTTATGTTTGAAGTTAGCATCACTAGTGAGGTGTGCATCAATTGAAATAACTTGTGCAGCTTTGGGTCGCTCACATATTCAAACCCACTCTCTATTGGTGGTCACAAAAAATTAGGAACCACAATAGTTGCACAATATCATAGCGCAGGGGATGTTTTGGGGTGACGTATCTATACATATCAACCCTTTGAACACCTGGTTACTGTGATTGCCCCTCTCTAGTGCTTTATAATAGTGTGGCAAGTGTCCACTCATTAAAATATTGTTTCTAAGAGTTGCAAAAATCAACAAGACATGATGACTTCATGAAAATTACAAGGAGAGCATGGAATCCAACATTGCACCTCTAAATCTTCTCACAATTTAAGTTACCTAAAATATGAGTGTATTTGGTGAGGTTGTTCTTTTTGCCTTCCATGATGTACCATGTATTTATCACTTCTAAATCTAAAAGTTACAAATGTCAATTATAATTGAAGAAAAATGTGTTGGAACTCACTAAATTATATAAGGTAGTTTATGTTGAGTTCCACGTTTCCAATGCAAAATTTTGCGTTGGAAACATGGAACTCAACATAAACTACCTTACATAATTTAGTGGGTTCCAATGCAATTTTCTTCTAGTGCAACAATGCATGATGACCTCATAAAATTTACAAGAAGGAGAGCATGGAACGTTAGCCTAATGATGTGTCTCCAAATCTTCTCACAATTTGAATTACCTAAAAATATGAGTACATTTGGTGAGGTTGTTCTTTTTGCCTTCCATGATGCACCATGTATCTATCACTTCTAAAAACTATTAGATGAAAAACGGCTTTCTTCTGTCCTACAGAGTGTTTTGTTTTACCAGGGATGAAAATCGTCCCCTTGGGGCTTTTAGGATTTCAGCTAGGGTTTAGCACTTCTTCCTGTCTTGCGGGAGATTCAACGTAATTCAACGATTTCTCCGGAATGCATGGCCGATTCGGTCGGACGATGCGATGCAGCTCAATTGCTTGCTTGTTTGATTGATCGCATGGTCTCGTTGTATTAAAATTATCATTCACAAGAGCGAGTTTATCAGGATGGAGCTCGGAGACAGAGCGATCGGCTTCTTGTTGTTGCTCTTCAGTACCACACTCTTCGCTTACTACACGTTCTGGGTCATCATCACGGTAAAGAGCTCTTCCAATCCTTTTGCATATATCTTCTCCAAGTCTTTGCATCTCTGAATCATGCGATCGAAAAGCTGGCATTACTTACTCTCTCGATTCAACTTAAGAGGAGCTTTCACGATGAAGCGTACACCCTAAACCCTAAAAATGCCCTAAAAAAAATCCTCGCGTCTATGTAGCATTATCTTTATCACCGATGCTCTGCAATTAGCTACTTATTGATCAAGGAGGGACTTGACGTGTGCGGTCTTTTGTAACCGGTTCAATTAAAAATAATAATCTCGCTTCTATTTAGCATTGTCTTAATCACCGATGCTTTGCAATTAGGTACTTATTGATCAAGGGGGGACTTGATGTTTGCAGCCTTTTGTGGATTCGGATCACTTCGTGCACAGTTACTTCCCTGCACGTGAGTACGCAATCATTATTCCCGGGATAGCTCTCGCGGCACTCGTATGCTTCGTGCTTGTGTTCGTTGGAGTCGTTATGGTGCGATCCAGCCAGACGAAGGCAAACCCTAAACCGAAGATCAGTTGAAAATGCAGGTTTGTGATTGTTTGGCATTGCTTTTTCTTTTGGACATCTGCTTGTTGTCTCTATCTAAGAGTTCTTACTCGAATTGGTGACGTAATAATCTGAGGAAAAGCTTTGTTTTTTGGATTGGTGAATATTTCTCGTCTCTTTCACGCATCTTGTGGTCTGTTTTTAATCCATTTTAGTTAACGCAGGTCACAAGTGCAGAAACAAAGTTATGCTTATTATGCTATGCGCCAACCCTCGGTTGACCACCCCAGAGGTATTTTGCTTTACATCTTCGCTCACAGATTTTATAGCATGGAATTGAGAGCATATGTCTCTTGCAAGCCCTAGGGTTGAGTTCACAAAAATTGTGTCTTGGTGCTGTACTTGCAGAAATTAGGGTTTTTCATAGATCGCTGCCCAGGTAGTCTGGTAACCTTTGTAGAATTGAGCGTCAGTTACCTTTCTCCAGTTTTGAGTTTCATCCTGCAATTTGTGCTGGTTTTAGGGTTCAGCATTTGTATCATTAAATTGTATGCAAATCCGTAAACATTTGATTCTTTCTGTCTCGTCTTGCTTAGTTTTCTCTTTTGTTCATGTCGAGGATCGTGTATAGTGCGCTTCTTCTATATTTTGTCTGTTCTGTATGTATAATTTTACAAGCGTGTTTCTACATACGTAGCGTTTTCAATTCTGCTGGTTATGAACACTTAGACCAGTGTCTACCGTTGTAACCTCATTCATGAAACCACCTTTTATTTCAACATGTCGTAATTAGGGCTCGTTTGGAAATTTAGTAGAAACCTTAAAACCGGTACACAAACGTTTCCGTCTTGGCAGGAAAGTAGACAGTGCTGTTTGCATCACTTTATGGATTTTAACATGTGTAGGAGTGTGATTTTTGTTGATAGATTTGTATAGACACTGGTTGAAATTGCTTTTTTGTGACAAATTTAACAACAGTATTTTCAACACGATTTTAACACAATCTAACTATAGAATCGTAAAAAGAATTTGTGCATAATTGAAGGAAAAATGCATTATTGAGGGAGACCATTACAAATCTCTCATCTTCTCTGATTTTGCTCTAACTATTTTTTTTCTCTTGTGGTTGGTTTCTTCTTGACTTTTCTTGTTTTTCCCAGCTGTTTTTGGTGTTGACTGTTGAGTTTTATTTTTGTACTTCGATTCCCTGTTCTTGTTGAATATAGAGTGCCTCATTTTGTACATTTTAGTGTACTTATCATCATGTTAAGTTATAAACTAAAATACAATTGCATCGAAACTTGAAGACGTTGTTGGAGCATTTCAATATGCTTTGGATTGTTAGTCTTTCTTCCATCTCAATCAAAATCTTACTTTAGATTTTGTAAAAATTAAAAGGCATGTTGTTACTTTCCTAGAAAATGTGAGGTGACTACTTGAGATAAATAAATAATTGCATTGGTAATAAACTATTCACGGCCATATGATAGTTTAAACAATAACTTTGAGGTGTTCTGGTTAGTGCACCTAAACCTTTAAGCAGCTGAGTTCTAAAGAAAAAATCCTAATTAGATAGCTTTTCAACTTGCACAAATTCACGTAAAGTTGTAGCTTGTTGCAATATTGACGAGTTTGGCATCCATTTTTGGAGAGGGAAATTGTAACAAAAACTATTTTTTTCATAAAACATTAATCATATCAATCATAGGTTGAGTTAGGTTTGAGATAATCATGCAAGTGAAAGTAAATTTGTTGCCTTCCATTGAAGAAGATTTTGATCCATTTTGTTACTTCTTTGCCTCTTGTATTATTTAGTTTACATAATTGCACATGTGCATTATTGTTGATGATTTTTCCTCTTTGCATTTTGATGTTTATTTCCCCATTCCATATAAATCAAGAAGGGTCCATCATGTAAAAGCTTACTTTGCATTTCAACAACTTTGAAAATGACAAGATTTAAATGTAACTATCTTCAACAAAAGCAAAGTTTGAGTCGGTTACATAACTTCACCTCTTTATTTAGATTGTCATTTGTGGATGATGCTTCTATATGTGCATGCATAGATATTCTACTTGGGGGTGAATTGAAGCTTTGAAAAAGTTGGTTGCTTGCGATAGAATTGAAGCTTTGAAAAATTTGGTTGCTTGCAACACTTGGTGTAGTCAATGGCAATGTCTTTGTATAAGGTGCTTATAGCACTAGTAACAATTTTATTAGCATCTCTTTTGACAAACAGCTCTTGAACTCCTCAACATATTTAGGACAAATGTTGGCAATTGGACTATTCATAGAATGTCCACTTGAAATACTACAGTGGAAATGTGTAAAGAAGGCACTAATTGATTTTGCTTTTGAAAAAAAATGTATTTGAAGATCTTGTTGCCCCAACATCCATAGCTTCTAAAATTATTTGAAATCCACCTCCTCTCTCTCTCCCTTCCATACTTGTAATTTGTATTGGCTAACTTTGGTAGTGCTGAATCTAACTTAGCAATTGAACCAACTACTACTGTCAAACTTTTTAAATGTGCTACAATGTTTATTGTTGGTATTGGAAGGTTTGAAATTACTATCACTCACAAATTTGTTAGTGGGCTTAGAAGTAGAGGTTACACAACTGAACAAGTGAATGAATGTGGAGATGTTTTGCTAGCTAACACCTTCACAATGATGCTCATTCAACTGTATTGTCACTATCGTGCTCAACTTCAAGAATGAAAGAGTTTTTTCTTGTATACATATTTATTGAGTATTCACACATATATCTTTTTTAACCTTCTCTATTTCTAACTAAGCAATTCAGTTTTCCAATTCTAACTAAGCAATTCAACTTTTCAAGGGTACCACAACCACATACGGTCTCATGAAGAGGTACCATTTACAGGGAGTTTGTCTTTTTTGAGTTTGGAGAGGCCCTAAATGTATCATTCATTCAACAGTAATAAAAATATATCACTTTGCAATTTTGTGCTATCCCACTGGCCTCACATACACACCAAACCATCACACAGGAGAAAAATGAGGGTTGCTGAAGTATGTCACAATTATTGCCTTCAACATTGTATATTTTCTATATACTAGTCTCTATGTAGGCATCTTTCCATGCACTAGTTTACGACAACATTATCATCAGGAATTATAATTGAAAATTACACTAGAACACCGTCATTGGGAATTATGATTGCAAATTTAGTTGTAAAGAACGAAGATACTGCCCATAAAAAAATTGGTACTTCCAAAAATTAGTAACGGCCAACAGCCTTCATTCCCAACAAATGACATGGGCAGCCTGGCTAACTACAAGTAAAAAAAATTGAATTCCAACAATCTTGAGAGCAAAATCTTCATATTCATCGTCCAAGGACCTTCCACGGTTCCACCCCGCCTCTTGCATAAGTTCATTGCTTTCCTAACATAGGTTGTGTTTTTAGAAAAATACAACACCTTCACGCCCCTCAAATCAATGCAATGAGCTGTATAAGAGGCCAATTCACGTATAAAAAGAAAACGGATTAAAAATCATTATTGTTGTCATCCGTGCAAATTGGTGGCTACGGCGTTCAGGGGTTAAGAGAACGTTTGACGAGCTTAAGTTTGAAACTCGATGATACTGTGATATAAAGACATCACATGGGTTATGGAGATAATATTGGCAGTTGTGGCCCAAAAGTGGTGGTGCACATAGAAAATGAGAGTTGTAGGGTGCCTCCTATTTTAAGTATTACAGCAGATAAATTGTTGGAAAAGACATAGAGATTGATGTCCTAGGGGAACCATGCAAAAACTAGTGGCATTATACCGATACCCTAACTTGTGTAGACAAGGCAAAATGCAACCGAATTTAGAGAGCCGGTACAAGTCATGGATACGCCGCCTTGTGGCCACCTGATAAGTACATACCTCCAAAACATTAGCAGCTAACGTTCAAAACCGCTGCAACTCAGCTTCATCAATCATCAACATCCTCTGCTTCGTGCTCCTTCAGCTTTGGTTCCAGATCTTCTCCATATTGAATGCAATTGTCAATGCAAGACAAGAGATATTGGATGCTGCAAAATTGTCAATGACAAGCCTTAATATCATTGGCTTTGCAACAAAGCATAGATCAACTAACTTAATGAATGAATTCACACAACGAAACCGTTTGTAACCGAGATTGAGTGCCTGAGGCTCCAGAAAGACTCGGAAGCACCTTAGTGTTAATAAACAAACATGAGAAAGAAGGAAAAATAACGAAAGAAGACGATAAGTATTTCAAAGGCTGCCCTTGAAAATTAACAGGGAGATGAAATGCCAGGATAAGAAGGGCAAGAGAGCAAATCAACCTTTCTTCTTTTCGTATGTCAAGAGGCAAAAAGTTGACCATGCTATAATCATCTACCTGCAAAAACACACATGATCTTCAGTAGTTGATTCTACAACGGAAGTGCTGATCACTAATACCTTCGCTGTTGACAAACATTCGAAGATTAAAATTTACATGAAATACCTAAACAACGCAGGTTCACCGCACCGAAAAATTCTCAAATCAAGATTAGAATAAACGGCGGCTCATGAAAAGCATCCAATGAGGTATCACCGAACGATTTAAGGACTCAAAGACTATGATTCCTGTAGCCTCTGAATAAACGCCTAGAAACTCCCACAAGCCAATAATCAAGAATCTAAAATTTCACATTAGACACTTGAAAAACTCCACCCAAGAACCATAAATTTCCCTGAGTAAGGATATATATGATACCTGAAGGCTCAAATAACATACATTCAGCATACAGCCTTCCCGAAGGAAACAATAACACAAAATATATGTACATACCAATTCAGCAAGTGCATGATTCAGTTTCTGGAAGCGTGGCGCCATATGAGCATTTAAGTCGTCAAAAAGAAGTCGTACATCAGGGTCCAAGAACCTGGCCAAATACATTGCAGCCAGCCCAAAAACTTAAAAAGCGATTAGGACAAATACATCGCATTAGCATGTCTTGCATTCTCCTTATAATAGAAAACTCTTCCATGATGGAAATCACATTAAAATTTATTCTTATATTGCTGGAGATTGACATACAGAATAGAATCAAACTCGTCAAACGACCCCTCTGAACAGTGCACAAACTGCAATAGAATGAAGGCACACGTCAAATTACAGAAGAGACCACGTTCTTACCTATCGATATCACGCTTGTTGGGAAGAAGATCGACCTTTGTCAACACGTTGATGTGCGGAAGTTCTAGTTGAATCATCGCTGAAAGTGAAGCCATACAGCCGCTAATATACTTGGTGACATCTGACACAAACTGTGATAAAGACAAAATACAGAAAATCAGGAGACAAGCAGTAATAATCATTGACTTCAGTCCAAACGACGGACGATAGGACTCCTTCCAAAATGAAAGCTCACGTAACAAACACTGGTCAATAATATCAACTAACCTGCGAGTCAGTCATGTAAACAGCGCAAACATTGAAGTCCCATCTCTTCAGCTGATCCACAAATGTACGAAGCACAGGGATGTGTGAATAAAGTTCGATCTGACCTGCGCACACACAGATAGTATGAAGTCATCAAAAATCATGTCCTTGAAAACTCAATTGTTCGTGTTAGTGCTCATATTCCAGTGATAACATACTCAAGAAGCGACGTATCCACCAGTAACAGAAGACTGTTTCATACATTCCACATGTCCACCCCGTTTGCTACAGTGAGTTCTAAAGAAGAAATTTCATCACGTTTAGAGACTCTAAAACAATCGAGAATTATTTTACCCTTAAGTGACAGAGCTCAACATTCGGTTCTTCAAACTAAACGTAGCATATATACACACAATAGTAGCAGCTACTTCATTCGCCATAAACTCAGATAAAACTGCTGCAATGTCTCAACGAACGTTGTATCTCTCTATCCACTTTGAGATATCTCCAGAACGCCACAATGACGTGCGTTGAAACATCGAAAGGCATTCTCTCCAATATAGCATTTCAAAGACTGTTCCACTTCATTAATTATCATTAAGTTATAGAGAGGCCGAGATAATAAGCTTACTGCAATCCAAGCGCGGTACGTTAACTATTTAAACCCAGTGCAGAGCATGCAAACAAGTAGTTCATAAATTTCTATTGGTGACACTCAAATGATTCAGTAGTCCAAAACGGAAAAAAAATCATCGGATGGAGTGTTGTTGCACTTTATCTGTCATAACCTCAGATAAAATAGCTCAGACGACTCAAAGAAAAGTGCAAATTGTCTCTGCATCGACTGACTTGCCACACTTTGTTGACACATATAAGGAGCTCCAAACAGGACCATCACGGCAAATTATTAAATGACATAAATAAGGGTCTGCTCTTGTAACCCCATCCGAAAATCACAAATTCCTAAAATATTTTTTCCATTTCTAAGGTATTATTTTTAGGGAAAATTTCATGGATACCCATGAAGTTTGCAATATTTTCATAGATACCCCTGCTTTTTCAGAAATATCACAAATACCCTTGGGTCAAAAAATTAAGGCGCTTGTTTTGTTGTGCATGCCACTTCCCTTCTTCCTTTGTGTACACGCATTTCCCTTCTTCCTTTGTGTACACGCATATCAAGAAAGAAGAAGTGTGCGCACAAAGGGAGAAGGAAGTGACATGCATAACAAAACGAACGCCTCAAAATTTTGGCCCAAGGGTATTTGTGATATTTCTGAAAAAGCAGGGGTATCTATGAAATTATTGCAAACTTCAGGGGTATTCATGAAATTTTCCCTTATTTTTAAGCCTGACTATCGGACATGGAGGAAGACCTAAAAAGTGCAAGTAAGTGCCTACTTGGATATTATTAGAGCTCTTCCGACTCAGCCACAACACCAACAACGACAACTCAAACAACTAGATGTGCAAAAAAATTAGGAAAAGAACAAACCAGGGCAATCGAAGATCAAGTAATCATCATCAATGTAGTCCTCCAATTGCTCTGACAGCCAGTCATCGAGATTATCCTCCAGATATCTACATCTTGGTCAAAGTGAAACCCATTGAAAACTTCACACAGACTATTGGACAGAGTAATAGTGTAGAAAGCATGTCTTTTTCTTAATTTCCAAGCAAGTTTTCAATAAAACCTTAATACACAAGGGAAAGGATACTCCATGCAGTATACAAGGCCCCCGTTCGGCCCAAGTTTCAGTTCCTCCATCACATCTTCTAAAGATACCAGCTCTCGGATGTCTGCATGCAGCACACAGCCACACTCGGGCACATTAATATGTGCTTCACTCAAAAGTTTCTGGATTTCCCTTCCGCTTCCTGTTAAAAAGGCCTATGAAAAAATTACAATTGGATTACAATCAGGCTTTTTTTTTTCATTTTTTGAAAAGTGTGAAAGTGGCGATTTAAAATGTTTAAGTGGTGCTCCAGATTTCAACATTCATCCACATATTGAATAGAAAATATCACATTAGTACATACTACATGCATATAATTTGGTTTTCATCCACAATTTAGCAATTTCATCCAGGTTTTTTTTTAAAAATTTAAGCCTTTTGGCGATTTCGTCCAAGCTTTTTGGCATTTTTTTGACATTTTTTAGCCAGACTACTTTTTTTGGTGCAATCTGGCACCAGAAAACAAAAAAAAAAGATCCCTGAAATTACACTTGCATACAGCCCTCTAACAAGCAAAGCTACAAAACCTCAAGAACGGCCTTACAAAAATACTCACCGATAGAGACGGGGTACTCAAAGTGATCGGCAGCAGGATCCAAGTTCACCACGTGGACAGTTCTACCGATACTCTGGCAATGCTCGAAAACATTCTTACAGTAGGTCGACTGCAACAAACAATCAGAACAGATTTCCAACATCTGAAAACCTAAACGACATCACTCGCTTCACAAGAGAAAAAAAGAAGTCCTCACATAAAAGCTCTTCCAAATACTCCCTCTGTCCCAATATAAAGCTCCAAATTAGGCATAGTTCTTGTCCCACTAAAAAGCTTTGTTTTGCTACTTTCAAGTGCTAAGAAAGTGTATGTCATATTAAATGATCTCATGGGGGGGCAAGTTAAGAGATTAGGGAGTATTCCTCTCATAGCAAGCTTGACCTTGCCCATATGAGGTACCATTGTTGCTACAAATTTTTAAATCATCAATAATGAGGAGCTAACAACATGCACAAATATGGTACTTTTTGCATGGAATTTGGGTGCCCAAAAAACAACATCAAAGCTAGAGATTTTGTATACATTTGGTAGATGGTATATTGATTCCAAAATGCATTTGTCACTAGCACAATGACTAATATAATGAGGAGCTGGCAGCATTCACAAACTATGCACAAATTTGGTACTTTTTGCATGGAATTTGGGTGTCAAAATGGCAACATAAAAACTTGAGATTTCGCAGACATTTGGTAGGTAATATATTGATTCTAGAATGCATTTTTCACTAGCATAATGACTAAAAATACAGTTGATCCCTCATGAAAATTGTTTTTGGAGCTTTATAATGGGACACAGGGAGTATGCAGGAATAAGAAATCGCGGTAATTCACGCAGAGCAGCATACCTTGCCGCTGCCGGCTGGCCCGATCACGAGCTGAGCGTAACGCATGTTTACAAGACGAAGTAAATCTTGCTCTTGAAATTCCTTAACGGCGCAAAAGCCACACAGATTGCAACACAAACTCGCCGAGGAAATCCTGAAAACGAGCGTTGACCAGGAATCACCTTTAACACGTTCTCTCACCAATTCCTGCTCGCTATTGCAACAAAGATTCGGGTAAAACAAAAGAAAAAAAAGCTAAATCCTGCAAACCCTAAAAAGGGAGAAAGGTCGCAATTGTGCTAAAATCGACATCGTGCAACCGCAAAAAAAACATATATAACGAAAAAGAGACTTTAGCAAACGCGAATTAAGCTTAAGTTTACCATGGTGGTGCAACGGAGCTGATTGAAGTGTTTTGTATGCGTGGGGCGTGAGGGGAGACGACGGAGACGCAGACGACGGACGCAGGGCTCAGTTTAGGGCTTTGGGAGAGCAGCCACGGCAATGGGTACTCCGGGTCTAGGGAGTCGCAGTCGCACCATCCCCTGTGCTTGACCTCCGGGGGTTTTCACGGTAACGGGCACTCGACCTGGAAGTGAAGAATGTTTGCCATCCAAAATGGGAGGTCGATTCATAATCGGTTTCGTCCCAAGCAGGGTTTTTTTTTTTTGGTTTTCTGACTAATGCTTGAGTGGCATTCTTTGAAAATAGTTTGTAGCTTGGAGGCTCCATCCTACTTTTGGTTGGAATTGAATGTGGGCCCCTATGCATGGATTTTTGCAGCGTCAAGGGATTTTTTTGTAGGAAAAAATTACTCATTGACATCTTTTGAAAGTATCCGAATAACCATTGGCATTACTTTATTATTGCATGGAATTGGATGAGGCGATACCTCAAATAATTTTAAAGTGATGGCATCAATTTTTAATGTGACAAGAATTTTATGGAAGCCTAGACTGCAATGCAATTTTCATTATTGTAATGAGGCATTTTTTGAAAAAAAATCCCCTTTTTTTTCTATAGGCTTGAAGCTCACCTTTTTTTTTGAGGCAACTGGGCCTTAAATTGCCCAAAAAAAACACTAGTCCCAAGGGATAACCTGGATTCATTTGCTTCATATTAGCCTGAAGCTCATTTTTAGTATACCCGTCCCTACCCTTTAATGTCAAGCCTCTTTCTATTACAAAAAAACAGATAGAAACACTTAAATCAAGTTTTGTTCTAGCTAGGGATAATCAAGGTCAAAGTGATGACTTCCACCATATCAAGGTGATACTCTACTGCTAAGTTATATCCCTCCCTAAAAATAACCTAAGGCCCGGTTCAAACTAGCGACCGACGGAGACACGGAAATCAGCACCCCATTCGGTGTTTTGCTCAATATAATTCTTTTTGTGTAATCAAGTGTCATCCAAGAGTGTGCCTCTGCTAGACAAGTTTGGTACCACCCTTGGAGCAGGTCCCAAATCTTCACTATCTTGGCTGTTGACGTGGCTATATAGGATGGTCCCCAATGTGGTGAAGATGGATGTAAAAGTACAGGACAAACCTGCAGTCTGAACCCAACAATGGAGAAAAGCCAAATTTCAACCAATCATGTTTGAGAAATTTTTGGCTAGACGCTAGTCTGAACCAAGCCTGAGGTAAGGTAGGAGGCTCTAATTTGGACTAGGCTCTAAATGGACCACCTCTTCAAATGTACTTTACTTGTACATGTTGTTTTTCATAACCCTTCCACAATGTACAAATAGTGCACATTTGAGGAGGTGGTCCATTTTAGAGCCCTATGACCTTTTGCCTTCAAAATTTCATAACTAATTCTAGAAAGCTTCAAAAAATATGAAACAACTTGGGTTTACATGCCAATTCTTCTTGTACTTAAGGGAAAATTTACTGAAAAATGTTTCAAGAAGTTTCACCTACCCAAATTTCAGTTTTAGCCCTTAGATGCTCTATTTATGAGCCCCCTAACTTACAACAATCTTACTTCCATCATATAAGAAGCCAATTATGCATAAAATAAATATTCACATATATAATATACATACACATACTTCTCAAGAAAAAAACGTTTAGTCTTTGCAATAGTTCCCGTTGGTACGACATGTTTAGAAAACTTATAGGGTATAATTGAAACAAACACATTCCTAGGACTTCTTATGGGTGTGTTCACACTTGATGTTAGGAGGGGTATTAGCAATATGAATGGAGTTTAAAGGTGTGTCCAAATGCATCTAATTTTCCTTCGCTAGTACCACTATTAACCCCTAAATGCCCAATTGACCATTTTTTGGTTGCTGTCCTTTTTTGTGGGTTGCCCAAAATGCAAAAAAATATTTCTTGAAAAAAAGAAAAAAACTCCCATATAGGAAAGGAAGTATACTTTTCAACCCAATTTGAATCATGTTAATCCAAGTTAAACTCCACCAAGGAGAATATTGCAAAAATAAACACTTCAATATTTGCTAGTGTTAAATAACTTACTATTTCAGAAAAATAATGATGTTCTCTCCTTCAAAAACATTTCATGTATTAATTTTAGAATAGAAATTATAATTTTAACCAATCATACCAAATTTTAGATTTTATGAATAAAATTTGTAATTTTGATGAATATTAAATGGTAAATACTACTAAATTCATTAAATAGGAGTCCAAAAGTTTTTTAAAAAATTTGATTGTATAGATAATCAGTAAACATTATGAATATTGTTTTCTTTTTTGAAGCAAAGTTCATTAAAATTACAAAAGTGTCATTTTTATAACTTATTTATGTTTTGCCCTTACTCCTTGGACATTTAGGGGTTAACACCAAGTGTGAACATGCCCTTATTCTATTCAAGCATTTCCTATTATGTTAAACCTAGCAAAAATTTATGTCCAAAAACACTATACAACACTAGAAACATTGCGATGTAAGTACCGCCATTGTAAGGGATTTCAAAAAAATTCAAACAGCCCACAAACTCATACAGGAAAGCTGAGTCCAATCTATATCATTTATTTTTTAACTCCTAAAATTCTTTTGTGTTTTCATGCTCAAATGGCTTGAAACTTATCCCTCAATAAAATGATTAAATAAAATGATTAATGGATCAAAATTTTGAAAATTTCTCAATAATTTAACCATGAGATCTATTTTGTTACTTAATTATGTACACCTCTTCAAAATTTTAAACTTTGTAAGCACTTAATTTGTTAGATCATAACATTCAAAGTATAGTCAAAACTTTTTTTGGAGCTTGCCTGAGTGCCAAAAAAAATTGGTCACCCTCCACCTTATGAATTTCTTCTGCAGTTTAAATTTCTTGTAGAGCATGAAGTTGGCTATATGCTTCACAAATTTTATGATCACTTGTTGCTTAAATTTTAATTTACAAAAACAAGAAGTGAAAACTTCTTCATTGAAATGGTCATTACATTGAAGAAATTTTATGGAAGAAATTGTCATAAAAATTAATCTCAATTACAAAATCCGTACGGTCTAAACTTAGATCATCATGTAGAGTACTTGAAAAAGTTTTTTTTTTAATAATAAAAATGAAACAATTACATAATTAAAGAAAATTGACTACAAAACCTTCATCAGGGAGCTAAAATTGGGTTCCTAAGCTCACCTTGCCTCATTTTGAATGCTCACTCTCAAGTAAATTTGATGTCAAAGGGAGAGGGGTAACATGTCATTTCAAAATGGGAGGGATAAATAGGAACACCCATAAGCGTGAGTTTAAGCATTATAGGGTATATACCCCGATCAAACAAGTTTGAAAATATTATTGCTAGATTAGCAAGAAGGAATGAAAAATATTGGGATCAATTTCAAAGTCCCAATTGCAAGCATTTGTTCACAAAGATTTTTCAAAGTCCAAAATCACTAAAAATCCATGGCCGTGAGTAGGAGATGCTAAAAACAACAAGATGGGGTTCTCTAAACTGTCATGCAAGTCACTTACAACCATCACTTTGTCACCCATAACCATCACTTTGTCACCCATAATCATCACTTTATCACCCAAAACCATCACTTAAGTCCCCATAACCACCAAATTTATTAATTTCAAATGACTAACAACTTGTGTCAGACATAGGTCACAACCAGAGGTACACTCACAATTATGAGTGTTCCTACCTTAGTCCAATGATGTTTTGTACAACGTCTAACTGACGCTCCATCAAGCTCATTCATTATGTATGTGAGCTACTAAAATTGATACCCAAGAAACTTGATAACTACTTTTTGTGAGCTAAGCGCTACAAGGCGCAAACTGTGCGCAACACCAATTTGCAATCCCAATGTTTAAAAATATCCACCCGTTACTCATTGACCAAGCCATCATGGGCAGCGTGTCGAGAATTTGTGGGCTGACCTCTTTCTTTGATCTCTTTGTGTGTGTCTAAATAAATAAAGATGCTAAGTTTGACATCTGTATTATATATGGTATCATATTTTATTCAAAAATCACCTTTTTGGGAGGAATGCAAGCTTTTTAGTATGAGCACATACACTCTTATTCTTACAATCTAATCTCAAATATTTATATGGGAGATACATGCCCAAATATCTAAAAAGCCCAAAGTGGGATTCTAGGTCCTTTAGGGGTTAAGAGAATTGTTGGTCAAATTATGCCAAGGTATGACTATAATATTAATAAGATTGATAATAATAGTAATTAGAAAATAACACTAATGCTCTTAGGGCATCTCTAGCGGTAACTCCAACACGCTCAAAGTGGATGAAAAGTGTTGAACCCCCTCTCCAAACCCTCTCAAGGTCAAAACACTTTGTCCAACTGTATCTAACAAGGGCCCTTCAAACCATTATTCATCATTATTGATCCTAAGTGTAGTGGACTATATCCTCTAGTTTCCTTGATAAGTGGTCAATTGATTATTTATGGAGCATGTTGGAGTGCAAGGCCACCTTTTTGAAGAGCATGTGTAGAGATCAAGGGGCTTAAGGGTTGGCCAAAACATATGAAAATCTTTGAAAGAGCCCGGACCGGTGGAGATGCTCTTAGGCCATTAATCCCTCAACGCCCATAGATTTTCTTGAGTATCTCAAAATCTTCTCTTGGATGAACAAAATGGCAACATTCTGATAAGTTGCATCAATTTTTTTTTAAATTATAACCGTACAAATTCAAACTAGATATGTTAGAGATCACATAGGAAATGAAAAGAAAAGAACATCACTTATGGATTGAAAGATTATAACGTTTGATCAAGAGGGTGTTAAAAAAGTGTTTTGAAATCTTTCAATCCTCTTTTGACATCTCAAATTTAAAATTGAGGATATCTAAAAAAATGAGTATGTGTAGTACAACATGTGTAACCCTAATCAATTTACGGCTTCTTATAATCTTCTCTACAACTTTTTAAATTAAGTTTCTAATGTGATTGTTTCTCCAAGTTCTAATGTACTTGAGGCTCATTTCCAAGAGCTCTCAACACTAGAAAGTGAAGATTTGCAATGGACACCCTTGCACAAAATCTTGGATAGGCAAATCATAATTAGTCATTTGCAAAATCAAATTTTTGATACTAAAACAAGACTTCAATAAGAATGATTTAACCCCTAAAGGGTCCAAATGCCCTTTGCGGCCATATGTATGACCATATATACAAACATATTTGAGCATAATTGAGCTACTCTGAGGGCTTTTCAAAAAAAAATTATGCACCCACCATCATACAACCCTTCAATTTGTATGGTTGTAACACTTAATTTCTAGCTATTCAAACTTTTGAATATTGGTTGCAACCGTATTTGGTACCGTAGCTCTAGAGCCCAAGGGCCCTTCAAGGGTTTAAAAAATAATTACTAAAATTAATCTTCAAGAAAGTTAGTCATTTCCAAATTGAAATGCAGAGGTGGAGAGTTTTGGTCCCCTTGGGCGGTGAGGGGTTAACTACTAAACTTGATCAAATCCAAAATAAATAATCAAATCATGAAAAAGGCAAGCCTACTTGCACAATTCAAGTAATAAATGAAAACCACATAACATTATTAATAGCTCGACTTCTTTCCCCATGGGGAGGCATATTCCTCCCCAAATACCTGGGGGTCCTTCAGCTATATTTTGAGCATTGTGATTTGCTGCGTTGCTGTCTTGTAGTGCTAGGGGCTCCTGGTTGTTCGGGAGCAAATGGAAACCCTCCAGCACTGGTGAACAATGTTATGCAGGAGCCCAGGACCCATCAATGTGAATTGTGACCATATCCCACCCTGAACAAAGAATGACCAGGATTCTCGGTGTGATCTTGAGATACGGCAATTCTGCAGGACCAAGGCGTTCATGCATGTTGACTCACTTCCTGGGAGGAATGTCATCATAAATCACATTAGGGGGCTTCAAACATAAAATGTGGTCTCTAAACTTCTCACCTCATAGGATCTCTGGTCATCGGTGAATTGTTTTTGTTTCCTTGCACGCGCAAAGTTTGAGATACTCGTGAGTTTGCGCAAGTTTCTGCAAAAGAAGTTTTGGGATTTGAGGACGCAAGTGCATGAGCCCCGGGAAGTCACGAACGTGAGTTTCTCAAGTTCACTCCTCACGTGCATCACGTTAGGAGTGAAGTCCAAAGGTGAATCACGTCACGATTCACTAGTGAGTTCACAAAGGTGAATTGCGACGTGAGTTACCGAAAAAGTTGATGTTTGAAGCCCCCCTATTGGGGGGCTTCAAACTTAAACTTTTTTAGGTGACTCACTCGCGGATTCGCGTCGGTGAATTCACTAGTGAATCGTGACATGACTCACCTCTGGACTTCACTCCTAATGTGATTCACATGAGGAGTGAACTTCAAAAACTCACTTTCGTGACTTCCCGGGGCTCATGCACCTGCGTCCTCAAATCCCAAAACTTCTTTTGCAGAAACTTGCGCAAACTCACGAGTATCTCAAACTTTGCGCGTGCAAGGGAACAAAAACAATTCACTAATGACCGGAGATCCTATGAGGTGAGAAGTTTAGAGACCACATTTTATGTTTGAAGCCCCGTATTGTCTTTGGACTTTGGAGTTGCGTTGTCCATGCTTTAGAGTTTAGACCATCATGGTCAAGCAGCAATTGGTACCTCCTTGCCCATGTTGGACAATTGGGTAACCGGCAATAATACACTAATAATGATATTTAATGTTGACAACATTAATTACAAAGTACAACACTAAATATCAACAATCTTATTAATAATATCAACATTGCATGTCAATATAAACATTATTCGTCAACTATTGTAGTTTTGGGAGTATAGTTCTTTTACAAGATCACATTTACTGCTACATATTATCTAGTTTAATCACAATGAAAATTTGGAAAATTATATTTAATATCAAGTTAGTAGACAAATGCAAACTAAGTGCTTTATATTGTAGAAACTTTAACTTCTTGCAAAAATGACATAGCATTCTTTTCAAGGCAGTAGCAAAGCAAGGAGGCTAAGGGCAAGGTAGGGCAAGTGGATGCAAGCAAAAGTAATAAGCAAAGTGAAAGAAATGGTACAAAAAAGGGTGTTATGGAGGGTTGTGTGTGCAAGGAAAGCAACTCTAAATGCAAAATATTTTAAATAAAGAGTGAATATGATAAAAGTTCAAGAAGCAGTATTCACAACATAACACTAAATATCATTGTTAATGTAGTTGGGCTTGATTTATTGCACATACATTTGAAGTGGGACCCGGATGGAAAAGCTCTAATTTTACATCCATCAAAACTGTAAGAATTTAGATCTTTACTATTTGTAGATTAAATTTGAGAATGTTTGAATTCCCAATGGAATGAAACTCTAATGTTGTCTAAGAACTTGGAGGATGATATAACTAAATGACGCCAAAACACAGAGCAGATTATTACTTTTATCTTGGCTTGTAAAAAGCTGAAAGATTTTCACCTTGGCCTCAACTTGCAGTAAGTTATACTGAGCTCAGTGTAGTTGTTCATTTTCAGATCCAAAATAATACTCCGTACTAACCAGAAGGTATGGTACATTTCTCATGTGAACGATGTCCTGGACTGGTGAAGTATGCTCTCATATTCTCGTGTTCTCATATTTATAAACACAAGTTTCATCAACCACAAGTAGAAAAGACATAAAATCCTAAGCGCCCGAGTCATTTTCACCAAAATTATGGGAAGATCTCATTTTTTTTAATACATTGTATCTCAATAATTTGAATGATTTTCAGACAGTGATTGTAAAAAATAGTGGGATATCTCATAACATTCAGTAGCCTGAAGAAGGGTTGCCTTTCCTTCTCTTTAGGTATCATCCATGAACTTTATCCTAACAAAAAAATTATTTATTTATTTATTCATTAATTTTTTAAAATTTTCTGACATGTCTAGGCCCCCACATTGATGTATGTGCACTAGACTCAACCTCCTTTTCATAAACTCTTTAACAAATTCAACCAAGTGTCTCCATAACTAAAGAATGGTGTGGAATATTCCACACCATTCTCTTGGAGGGGGGTAGCCTTTATTAGTGCTACTGAACGTTATGCTACTTAGAAAATGGCTTGCAAAATTTGGGATCTATTTATTAAGGAAAATGGGAGATTATAACATTGGATCAAACAACATGTGACAATAAAAATTACCTTCTTGCGAGTGGTTGCTATTTGTTGATTTTACAAAAAATTAAAAGCCCATACTTCACTTCAAATTTTGTGAGAAGCAATATTAGATGTGAGTGCATATACTTGCAAATTATTGAAGATCATACCTCTTTGAATGCAAAGTTTTGAGGCTTCAAATTGCTATTATGCAAAAAATGGTGATTGACACAATTAGTGAGGGCTGCTTCAATGAGGTCTAAAACATGCTTGAAGGCTTGTTAATTAATATCCCACAACCACAAAGTACATGCAAGGAAGCTTGCAATAGGCATTGACCGCTTGTGCAACCTAATATAAGACATTTGCCACCTTGTCCCCTACGGTGTTCCACCTTATCAAGGCTCTTGAGGCACTTGTATCTTGTTTGGCTTACCTTGCATCACTTCACTTGCACAAACCACTTGAATACCTTGATGATTGTAATTTATAGCAAGGTCAAAAAATTAGATCTAGTGCCTCAAAGTGACTTGCAAAACACTAGAAGAAACCCATGTTTTTTATAATAGATTTTTTTTAGACATTCACTTGAATTATGTTACAATAGATGTTAAAATTGACATCTTGATATCATGTTTGATATCATTGTTAACATAAAAACAAATAGACATCCAAAAAAACATGTTACACAAAACATGGATTTCTTCTAGTGAAATCATGTGAAGACACTTTTGGTCCTCTAGGCCATTCAAGGGTTAAGTGCAAAGAACAAGATTATTTTTGTGACATTAACAAAATCTCATGCAAGGGCCACACAAGCCAAAGAATTTGGTTTGGAGCAAACAAAGAAGTAAAATATAATTTTGGGAGTCTAACCACTTTGCTCAAGATTACATGGGTTGCTCTCCTAAAAATAACCTCTCCACCAATGCAACAATTTCTAAGAAAACAAAGATTACCAATTGTTCTAAGGGAGTTGATACATGTACCACCCCTTCTTGACTATTCTACCACACCATGCTATATATGGTATATATTTAGAATATTAAAATAGGTGTGGACCACAAGGAAAACATCAATAATTTGAAAATACAGCTTGACATAGAATTTGCACTTTAATTTTGATTTTTAGCTTTAGATCCCGCTCATTGTATCAATTAAAAAATCTAAATCATGCTTAGTTTAATTAAGATTTTTTTTAAAATTGATACTATTGTGCAAGACACCATAAATCAAAAAACATACTAATGGCCACAAAATGCCAAATAGTGGTCAACTTTGGGTGCTATCAACATATTTTTGATAAATGAAAATTCAAATCCATTTTTGTAGTTTTCTTCTCCAGATCTCCTTGCTTAAAGTTACAAAGAGTTTCAAGTAATTGAGGGGTGTTATGATTAGTTTATATGATTGTTAGGTCTTTGTTGTTTGATGATGTAACACACTTCAATAAGTTGAAACTCCTTGTAATTATAAACCCCCAATTAGCTGAAACTCTTTGTAACTTTAAGCAAGGAAATCTTACGAAAAAAATTACAAAAACGGATTCAAATTATCATTTTTCAAAAATACATTGATAACACCCAAAGTTGACCACTATTTAGCATTTTGTGGTCAAATGATTGTTAGTTTATGGTGTCTTGCACTATATGAACATGATTAAGAGCTGAAAAACAAAATTAAAACTACATCTTTAATGTCAAATTGTATTTTCAAATTAGTGATATTTTTCCTGTGGTTCACACCTATTTTAATATTGTAAATATAGACCATATATAGCAGGATGTGATAGAAAAGTCAAGAAAGGGTGGTACATGTATCAATTCCCTTGTTCTAATTGAATGTAGACATTTGTACAAAAAACTTCAAGGGATCTACCTTTACACCACAGAAGTAAGTACTGGTGCCACTTGTTTGTTACAAAACGCTATTTTGGAAGGGCATTTTTTTGTGGTGTGGCCCGGCCTTTGAATGTCATTTAGATTTAGAACATTCTAGTGTCAATCCTTTGACACAGTCTCACGTATAGAGTTTCATTTCTTCCAAATTGGTGCATAATATATTTTTGGAAAGTTTTGAACAACGTCTTTCCTAACGTGGTGTTATTATGTGCCCCATATTGAACTAAATTTCAATTTTTAGTATTGGTTAGGGCATTTTTACCGGTGGCTCATGATTGCTCAAAGTGGATGAAAAGTGTTAAGGTCCCTCTCATAATCCCTTAAACATTTTGATCTAGCGAGTCTAGCAAGCCACTTTTCAAGCCATTCTTCATTCACTATTCACCCTAAGTTTAGTGAGCTTTATCTTCTACTTTTCTTGATAAGTGGTCAACTGCTTATTTATGGGACGTGTTGGAGTGGAAGCCACCTTTTCAAGGGCATGAATGGAGATCAAGGGGCTTGAGGCCTTGCCAAAACAGATGGAAAACTTTGAAAAAGCTTGGACCGGTGGAGATGCCCTTACAACAAGTTGCAACACAATGTTGACCATTCTATCACATGTTGAATTCAATTATTGAATTTAGCCAAGTTCTTGTTCCTAATGAAAACAAGTGGCTTTATTGAAAACAATCCACCAATGTTGGCTGACTAATTTTTGAACTGAATTGTATTTTGATGGACAACCAGTGTCCGGGGAGGTTTTTAAAAAACTCGGTACATTTCCTACTCTTCTCTGGTCTACTCAGTTTTTTTTTTTTTTTTTTTTTTTTTTTTTAAATTTTTTAATCGGCCATGGCCTAGATATGTATTTTTTGGTCGGCCAATAACCTTAATTTTTTTTTTCACTCAGATGATTTTCTAAGTTGAGGAAGTTAGTTTGGTTGAAAACTGAATTTCAATGTATTATATCGGGTTTCTTTTTTTTACAAATGCTACAAACAAATCCATCTTTTGCTTACCATGTGCATGGCATAGCAAAGCAAAGCAATGATAAAGACAACAACTTGTCAAGTTATCTCCAATCAATGCAAATTTCTTTATATTTTAAAGGGATTTACAATTGACTTCTACTACTTATATATCTTTGGCTAGATTTTAATTAGGTCAAGTCCCACTCTCCCATGGTCACCTACTCACCCACTCACCCACTCACCCATTCACCCGCTCACTTACCCACCCACTCACCCACATGGCCACCTCACCCATATTTCTTGTTCTTTTAATTTATGAACTTTTAGAACCGTGTAACTACTCATGAAATAAAAAAAACATTTTATTTTTATTTAGAAGGTCAGAAAATTTCCTTATCACAAAAAAGCTTATAGGTTGATTTCTCATAATTTCAATTTTCATTCGGCCCAATTTCCTCATCTACAAGTGCATGTTTGGCTAAATTTCCTAAGGCTGAAATTATAATTAGGTTGATTTCCTAAAACCATGCTTTTATGGTTGGAGGTAAATCCGGCAACTTTCATTATATTTCAACAATTCCCCAAAAAGTTGGCTACCTTGTAACTAAAAGTTGGTTCTTCCTGGACACTGTGGACAACCATTGATAAAATGCTTTATTGTTGTACTTTTTAATACTGTCCACCACACATGGAAGTTTGGAATGCTATCTGTTGTTATTTCAAAAAGTTTTAGTATACTCCAATCTAGTTATCTAATACAGTACTAAATAGTGAACAATTACATTGTCTTATCCTAGAAAGTTATTCCATGACTCATTGCTTGGCCTCTTAGAGGCGCTTGTAACTCTCTAGATATTAGGATTTCACAATTTACTGCTAAGATGCTAATAGTTTGTTTTTAAGCAATATCATTGATGTTGTCAAGCCCTTGTGGTTGTTGAATTTTTTTTTATCGTAGTAATTATTGATGAACAGACTTTTAGGATTAATAAGTATTTACATTGTGTAAAATGTTGAGACATTACACTATTAATGATAAATAGTGTAATGTTACTAATAGTGTTACGTGTACTTTTACTCCACTTACTCTAAATATCAAGTACTTAGTTGATATTTAGAGTTGCCTCCTACACACCAAGCCCTTGGCACCTTATCTGCGCTATTCTTGTTTCCCTCCTTGCTTTGCTTGCTGCACTGTCCAACTTGCTATCCCTTGCACTCTTTGTTTTTCTTTTCTTCCAACTTCATTGCCTCAAAGGTCAAAATTCAACTCAAGAGATTGCAAGACCTACGTAGTGCAGCGTGGAGAGGGAGCGGAGTTTAAAATCTGCATTGTGCAAGAGACCTAACATTTTGAGAGGAGATTCTAGGGCTCAAAATTGCTTGCAACTAGATTTGGTAGCCATGGGACAGGTTTGTATGACTAAGATTGTAAAATTGTGACACAGCTTGTTAGAGGAATTATGTTCAAAACATTCTGCTTCAAAACTTTACTTACTTGAGAGTTTATACTCTTAACAAAAAATTAGGGTCTGAAATCATGTAGGACTCAAAAAGGAAAAGAAGGCTACTTTGGTGCAAGGAAGAATTATGGGCCTTGCATTCAAGGACGCCGAATCAACCATTCAATGTTTCCTATGTTTTTATTTTTATCAATTTCAGCTTCTGGGTCATGCATGAATTTGTAGTTGAGGAGCCTTGTAACATCAAGCTTTTTGTAAATTGTAGCTGGGTTTCTCTAGAATGTGCGGCTAGTTTGCATTAGAGAGAATCTAGGGGAAGAAACTCATCGTACTGAAGGGTTTGTATAAGAAATGTAGAGGAGAAAATCTTGCTTGGTTCCTTCTAACACTAAATATAAACTTGTAAGAAATTCATACTCCCAAAAGTTATGATAATTGACAATTAATGTATACGTTGACATTTAGTGTTGGCAATATTAAGGGGATTGTTGACATTTAGGGTTAGGCTTCATAATTAGTGTTGCCAACACTATTTGACAATATTAGTGTGGTGTGGGGTAACTTTATTACACTATTTACTGTAGACTTTCTAAATCTGATTCTAAGCTTATGGAGTATGTGGGAGTCACCAACTCATCCCAATGACCTCAATGTGATTTCTTTTAGTGATGTATTTATATTTTTTGTAGTATTTTCAATTGAATGATGTAGACTTTAGATCTTTCTAGAATGTAGATGAATGAATGCATTGTATTTATGTGTAGAGTGCATTGTGGCCATGATTGAGAGGTTGTGAACTTGGCACACCAATGAGGTGATCATGAGTTCAAACCCAAGTATCTATCATAACTTGTTAAACTATGGTGGGATCAAATGACAATATCCTCACATGGGCATTTGAGAATCCTTGAGGAAGGAATATGTTGATTCCTTATAGAGTTCACCTCCTAAGAGAGATGTCTAGTCCATTAGCAGCTAACACTAGTAAAAAAAACAGGTCCTAAATGACTAAGTGACAACAACTAAACCACAATTGCCTTGACTATACAACAACTACAAAATGACTTGATTTCACTTGTACAGTTGTGGTTTAGTTGTTGTCACTTAGTCATTTAGGACCTGTTATTTTACTAATGTAAGAGTGCATACATGGGGTGAAGCATGTAGAGCTTGAGGTAAAATAAATCATGACCCATGAAGAATTCAAAAAGAAGATCTGTAGTTTTACAAGATATTTTTCTATTTTCACTTAGATATGAGTTGATTCAAAATTTGACAAAAATTCACCACGCATATAACCCTTAATGGACCAAGAAGTTCACTTTGGACATTTTGGATATTTGGGCAAGTTCTTGTGTGTAAATATTTGAGATAAGTTTGTAAAAATAAGGGTGTATGTGCTCATATTGAAAAGTGTGCATTCCTCTCAAGAAATTGGAATTGGATGATTTTGAGTGAGATATGATACCACATATGATTTAGATGTCAACCTAGGCATCCTTGAAAAAATAGAAACAAAGGGATCACAATAGGGTGTTGCTCACAAATTGTTCAAAAAGCACTTTTCAATGGCTTGGTCAATGGGCAAAATTTGCAATCAACTCTCCTTGATTACGTAATATCTTCTATTTTACTTTGTAATTTCAAAAAAAAATTACTTTGGCAAGTACTTAACATGATGTTCTAGGTTTACACCATATAGATTATGTAATTGAGATTGATTACTGTAAGAATCTCTTATGTAAAATTTCCTTGATGTAATGACAATTTCAACGAAGCAATTTTTGCTTCCAATTTTTTTCCGCTGTAAGCATCTTGTGATCATGAAATTTGTAAGGCATATAGCCAATGACATTTTCTACAAGAAATTCAAATTGTACAAAAAATACATAAAGTGGAAGACATCATTTTGAATGACCAACAAAGATTTTGACACCTTAACCCCAAAACGACTTGGAATTTCTTGAGCTTCTAAGAATTTGTTCTAATTTGCACAAAAATTCAACATTTTGATAAGTTGTACTAATTCTTTTTGAATTGTAACCATATATGATCAAACTAGACATGTTAGAGATCACATTAGAAAAGTAAACACAACAATATCTCTTATGGATGGAAAGATTATAATGTTTGATCATGAGGGTGTTAAAACTGTAAAAATGATTTGAAGTCTTTCAATCTTTGTTTCACATGTCAAATTTGAAAAGTTGGTCACCAAAAAAATATGAGGTTAAAGGGCCCAGCATGCATAACTCCAATCATTTTATGACTTCTCAAAATCTACTCTACAATTTTTTTGAATGAATTTCTAATGTGATGTTTTCTCAAAGATCTAGTGTATTTGAGGCTCATTTTCAAGAGCTCTCAACACTATTGAAAGCCAAGACCCTTGCACAAAATCTTGAATAGAGAAATTATGATTAATCACATGCAAAATTAGATTGTTGAAGCTAAAACTAAACATAAAAAAGAATATTTCAAAAAATAAAATAGTAAAAATAGTAAGTTGGTAAGGTTTTATTTAACTCCAAAATTGATTGAGGACACATTTTGTCCTCAATGTCATTTTGGGGTTAAAGAAGCTTCAAAAAAATTTGTGACACTACTTTGAGTGTTATGATCTAATGAAGTATGCCTTTACAAAGTTTGAAATTTTGAAAGAATGTACACAAGTAAGTGACAAAAAGATCTTATGGTTGAATTATTGAAATAATTTCCAAAATTGATCCACTAATCATTTTAGTAAGAGAGGTTAGTTTTGAGGCATTTGAGCATGTAAATACAAAAGAACTTTAGGGATTAATGATCAAATTCATTTTATAGTTGAAGAAGCAACAAAATTAAATTAATAGTTAAAAAATAAATGAATTCCTAGACCTAATTGAATGTACCACATCCATTTCACTCAAGTCAAAAATTTCCATTGTCCACATTATGGACCGTAGCACTCCTACGGATTAATCTAAACCGTAAATGCCCGCAACACTAAAATGAGGTGTTTTCGACACTGAAATTTGGCACAGTGAACATTTAGGGGCTAAGGAACAAAATCTGCTTCTTATTTACAAGGATCATTGATACAAAAAGTACAAAAAAAAAAGAGGATGAAGGAAGAAAAATAATATAAAAAACCAAGCCTTTCACCACGATCGGAGTCAGCAAAGCAAGGAAGCATTTTCATCAGCAAATGTACAGTACATGCCCACATGGCCAAAAGGAAGATGGGATTGATTTGCTGACTCAGCAACATGGCAAGGGAGAAAATTCGTCCACTTGGGACATTCTCGAACCATATGGTCTAAAGAACTGAATAATAAACGAGATCTCTGACTACAGAGCTGGATTCTTTCATCTTTAGCTCCTGCTACACTCGAGAACTTAGAAATGATGGGAGCATCTCGGCATCTTGCTGCCTATGAGCATCTTACTCATCAAATTTGACTCGTTAAAAGTTAGTATTTATTTTTGAAAAGCCGGCTTTCAAAATTCTCATCCTCACTTATCCTTGCTCACCAAACATGTCCCATTGATTACTAACCAAGGTGATCATGGGATAAAGCTCACTCAAAGTAGAATGAATAGTGTTTTCAAAGGTCATTACTTAACCCCTAAATTTCTGGGCCTTTATTTTGTCAAAAGACACTCAAAACTGCCATTTTTATTGCAAAGAGTAAAATTTTTGAAAATTGGTCTTTTTGCATATCTAACCACAAGATCTTGTATTAGACTAGTATAAGAATCTGGAAAAAAAATTCAAAAACTTTGACCACACAGTTTACAAGATATTTGCGTTAAAAGTGTAAGAAACAAACTTTTTTGCACCTTGCATGATTAGATTATTTGACTTTGAACTTTTTTAACTTAAAATTTTTGCGCCACAAAGTTTTGAAGTTTATTTTCTTATGGTGGAAAATTGAGTTAAGAATCTTTGG